>JBCEWC010005767.1:0-24309 GCA_038996855.1 Solanum aculeatissimum | reverse complement strand
ACATTGAAACGTCGTTATGATGCTCGTGACACCATAGATGCAATTGCCTTGGATTATATTGATGAGTCAAATGAATGATTAGTTGGAGGCCCCAAAGATCAAGAAGATGAACTAGTATATGGGGAAGGTGATCTTACTTGGGGTACAACTGCTACGACAATTGGAGCTGAAGAGAGCATCTATGGTCTTAGGGGGATTCCATCCAGATCAAGAGCACTTGATAAGGGCAAAAGGAGTACAAACATCTTCAAGTTCAAGTAGGACAAACACTAATTGATGAAGAATCCGAGGAGGAAGAAGGTGAGGAGCAATACAATCATAATGAAATGGATGTTGATCTTCAAGATTTTGATAATCTTGAAGAAGAATAGACTTTTAGAGTTCTAGTATTGTTTGTCAATTGTCTTATGAATTATTGAGTCATTCAAGTTCTAGACTTTTAGTATCTACTATTAGTTTGTCTTTTTGAATTGAAATAATAATATATGATATTGCTATTGAGGTTTTGGATATTTATACATGCAATTAAATATTTTAAGATTTTGGTATAAATTGGCGCCTCAATTCAAAAAGGCGAGCGTCGTCGCCGCGTGGCGAGCCAGACCCTTGTCGCCTTTCGCCGTCCAAAGCACTGACCTCTCTATCTCAATGAGATAGTGGTGAGGTCTGCTTACACTTTGTCCTCCCTAGACCCTACTTTGCGAGTTTCACTGGGTATGTAGTTGTTGTTGTTCGTGGAGATCCATTAGGAACTAGTTCTTGATACTTCTATCTTTCTTCTTTAACATGTCAATGTAACTTGTACACAATTTGTCAATCATCAAAACTCAACATTGTTTCACAAGATCTTAAATATAGATTTATATATCATTGTGTTTTAACAAGTCTTACGGTTAAAATTCACCTATCTTGATACCTTATAGCGAAGAGTCGCCAATAGTCTTACGGAGACAAAAGGCGCTAGGATCTAGAGTTTAAGGAAGGTGAGTAGGTGACGGTGTTGTGTTGAAAGTGTCACCAACGAAGTAAGTCGTGAGGTTTGGAGAAAAAGGAAAGTCGAGTCCTAGATTTGTTAGACCTTATAAAATTTTGAGCAAGAAGGGTAAGGTGGCTAACGAGTTTAGACTTGCCATTAGAACTATCTTCGGTTCACCTAATATTCCATGCATCTATATTGAGGAAGTGTCTCTACGACAAGGATAAAACTATTCCCATGAATGAGGTGGAGGTTAATGAGAGCTTAATGTATGAACAAATACCTATAGAGATCCCTGATAGGAAAGTCCATAGGTTGAGAACCAAGGACGTGGCGCTACTAAAGGTCTTGTGGCATAAACATAACTTAGAAGAGGCTACACGTAAAGCCGCCAGAAGAAATGAAGAAAAGATATCCTTACTTGTTTGAGGAAGGAAGTATGTAAAGTTTAACTTTTTGAAAATATTCACTTTATTTTTATTTGTTCAAATGAGCAGAATTTTAGTAGTTTATGTGGAATTTGTGTGGTGGTGAGTGTTCCGTAATATCTTACAACTGGATGGTTGTATGAGTTTGAGATTATTGAGATTGGATGGGTTGAAATTTTTGGATAACTCTAGTTACAAAGGGAACTCTGGCATAAGTTTCGAAAATTTTGGGAGTTGGCCAAATTTTGGTGTCTTAACAGAATAGTGGAGATATAGAACAAGGCCTAAGATTCTCTTCTAGATCATGTTTTATTTGAATTAGACATTCGAGAACAAATGTTCCTAGTGGGGAAAGAATGTAAAGCCCAATAAGTTTCTAGGCTTACAATTTTGGTAATCACAGACTTGATAATTAATTAATGTGTCTGAGTATAAAGCGTCACATGATCTAAATCAAGTGTTGGGAGAATATGCCAATATTATATAGTATAGGTGAGAAGGAGTTTAAATAATGATACATGTATATATCCACATATATCAGTGTTGTCAAAAAAAAAAAGTGCAAAACAGCTCTACGGTCCGATGGGGCTTTAGGCGAAAAGAGTAAATAAAGTGTGGGCTTTATTGAAAACAGACGCAAACGAAGAAAAAAAATACAAATAATAGTACAAGATGACTAGTTTAAAAGATGAATGATAAATATATGAACAAAGAAATTGGAAAATAATTACGATAAAGTAAAATATCAATTGTTTAGTGTTGGCTCTTTAGAAGAGGTTCATTGGCAAGGAAAAGTATGTCTTGGAACCATGATGACGACAGTGAAGCGCACATTAAGTGAGGCAAAATACTCAACACATTTTGAGCCTCGCTTCAGGGCTTAAGCGCTCTTGAAGCGCGCCTTGGATATCAGTGAAATATATATATATATATTTGTTTTGAAAAGTAAAAGAACTAAGAAAACGTAAAAGAACAAATAAAGAGGATAAGGTGGACCAAGCCCATAAATGCCAAAAATGTGGGTTTCTTTTTGCATGTGAAAAAAGAGAGCAATCAGCAATGAATTAACACAATTAAGACACAGATAGAACCTAATTATTTTACACCAGTTGCTGCAATCCTTTTGACTTCACTGTTACAGCGATTAATGCAGGTAAGGAAATTTTTGCTCTCTTAAGTTTCACTTTTGTTCTTTATATGAAATTGTCTATTCAATTGTGGAGATAATTAATTTTAGTTGCAAATAAAGCTAGGCCTTGAATGGTGAATAGAATTCCAAATTAGAAAGAAAGATGAAGAAGTGGGAATCTAAAGTGCGGTTACTACAGTAAATCGCCAATGAGGTTCAAAGTTGGAAACTTTGGAACGTTTATTAATAACAATAGAAGACCAAATGTGTTAAGAGCTTTATATTAATTGGTTAGCAATGCGAAGGAGAATTTTGGCTTAGAGGAAGCAAACTTACTGCTTTAAGCAGTAGCCAACCAACATGATAAAAATACTAAAAGCCAATTCAGTAGCAGCTTGAAGGAAAACAAGGTGATACTTTACCTCTGTCGGATCAGGAATAGTACTAGAGACGGGCATAAACTCATTGGAATTTTTAGCAAAGGTTGAATTGGTGCAATTGAATTTCCTTGAGATTAAGATAAATACTGATTACATTATTTGATGTAGATTGAGTTGTTGATTGTGGTTGGCATGCATAGAAGTTAACCTTGCTAAGAAGGAACTAGAGGTGAGTTACAACTTGTTCTTACGAAAGTTCTTTCCTTACGAAGTCATGCCCATAAAGTGTTGAATAAATGTATCTAAATGTTTGTGTGAGTTTAATAGGAGCGAGTGAGCTCACTTTGCTTATCATTGAATGAATCTATCCAGTGCTCTCTGTCTTTTTTTGAGAATGGTAACTTTTTTCTATTATATATATCATTGAATGAGTCTATCCAGTGCTCTCAGTCTTTTTTCGAGAATGGTAACTTTTTTCTAATATATATATATATCCACAGGTATACTACATTAAAGTAGTCCCCCTAGCAATATCAGTGCTTTTTGTCACAGATAGGCTAATATATCAAATAAATCCTCTGCCTGACCTAGGACTTCCTGTTTACACCAGAAATAGTAAAGGGCTAAACAATTCATCTTGAAGGTCTGTATGTTGCTCGTCTTGTCCTGAAAACACCTCCGGTTCCTCTCTTTTCAAATGGTCCACCCTATGCAGGTTGGGACAATCTTCCATCTCTCCTCCTTTGTTGTAGCATTTCCCACATAGATCCACCAACTGAGGAGTTGTTCTGTGTCTTTTGGTTTCACCCAAGTGATCTTCCTGAGGCTGCAAAATATTCTCCATAGCTGGTTTGCCCACTTACAATGCAAAAAAGATGGTTGACTGTCTCTGCCTGTTCCTCACACATGTAGCATCTTGAACTCAACTGGAACTTCCTCTTCTTCATATTCTCCTGTGCTAGGATCACCTCCCTTGTCAGTAACCAAGTAAAACAGTTTACCTTGTAAGGGATTTTTGTTTTCCAAATCATCTTCCATGGCCAGGGATTCAAATTGACCTCTTAGTAGTAGAGGCTCCTATAAGCTGCTCTTAACACTGAACACCCCTTTGTTTCCAGGCTTCCATATTACCTTATCCTCACCAGCTGTTAGGCTGCTTAAATCAGCCATTGTAGTGTGAAAAACTTCAATGTCCCCCAACTCCCAATCATTTAGATTTCTTCTGAGTTACAAGTTCCAACCCTGCCTTGTCCATAGCTCCTCAACAGTAGCATTTGGCTGTAAACTAAGGGCATACAATTCTGGGAATAATAGTTTCAGGGGCCTCTGTTCTATCCATTTGTCCTCCCAAAAAAGCACCTTCCTTCCATTGCCCACATTGAAACTGATTCTAGAGAGTAGCAGGGGCCATAAGTTCCTTACTGATCTCCATATGCCACACCCATAAGGAGTTGTAACCATCTTTGTCATCCAGTTGTTCTCCATTTCATACTTTACTCTGATCACCTCCTTCCATAGCATTCCATCTTCTGACATGAATTTCCAAAGCCATTTAAGCATAAGGCTTTTGTTCTGTTTTTCATGTTCCTGATTCCCATTCCCCCTTCTTTTCTGCTTTTCATGACCTCTTCCTATTTGATCAAGTGGAACTTCTTTTTGTCTTCAGTGCCTTGCCATAGGAAGTTCCTTCTCAAAGCATCATTTCTATGAATGGCATTATCTGGTGTAGGACATCATGCAAGTAGGTATGGCATCAAGTACACTGTTAATCAGTGTTAATCTACCTCCTCTGGACAAATATTGGCTCTTCTAGTTGGACAGCTTCTGCTCACATTTTTCTAACACTCTGTTCCAGATCCCCTTGGACTTGCTTTTTGCACCCAATGGTATGCCTAGGTATAAAGTAGGCAAATCACCTACCTTTCCTCCCAAGGTTCCAGCTAAACTGTCCATATCCCTCACTTCATTAATTGGGTAGATGAAACTCTTGCCCCAATTGATGTGCAACCCAGAGCCAACCTCAAATATGGTGAAAATAGCTCTCAAGTATAGCATCTTGTGACGGCCCGCCACTTGATCTTATAAAAAGGGGAAGAATCTGGAGCCTTTGAGTGGTTTATAGAAGACTCTAGAATCATGTTGATAAGTCTTGTAGTCCTTAGAATTCTTTAGACTTGTGTGGAGAATTCTAGAATAGGGACTAAAGTGTAAATAGTGAGGGACTTGTATGTAAATATTAATTACACTTTGACCCCTAGGAGGTAGTATAAATAGAGGGGGTCATTCCATTTGCAAACCATCCAGAAATTGTAAAGCAATCTTCCAAAGCAATACAAGTCTTCTTTCAAAAGCTCTCTGTCTTCTCATATCAAGCGTTCCCTTAGCGATCAAAAGTAATAGGCTTACTTGTATTTGCAAGATCGTGAAAGAGTCGTGAGCAAATTGACAAGTGATGCACGGGAGTCTTAGCGAAAGTTCTAAGTCTGTGACAATCTGCTCCCTATCTGCCTGACAAAAAATGCGAGTATCATTTGCATATTGCAGATGAGTAATCTCCAGATCGTTTACATTAGAATTGTCCACCTGGAAGCCCCTTATCCATCCCTTCACTTTGGCTGTCAGCATTAGATTATTTAGACCTTCCATGGCAAGAATGAAAAGGAAAGGTGATAAGGGGTCCCCTTGTCTTAGACCTTTGTGATGGGAAGAAACCACAAGGGCTTCTATTGATTAGGACTGAAAACCTGACTGTGTTGATGCAGAATCTCACCCAGCTGATCCATTTTGCTCCAAAACCTATCTTCTGTAGCATGAGTAGAAGCAACTCCCAATTTAGATGGTCATAAGCCTTCTGAATGTCAAGCTTACATAAGATTCCTGGGAGTTTGCTTCTCTGTCTGGATTCCACACACTCATTAGCAATCACCACTACATCCATTATTTGTCTGCCTTTAATGAATGTCATTTGTTGTTTGTCAACTAGCCTGTGTATCACCCTCTCTGCCAGCATTTTGGCAATGATCTTGTAAACCCCACCTACTAGACTGATGGGTCTGAAGTCTGTTAGTTTCACTGCTCCTACTTTCTTGGGGACTAGTGCTACAAAGGTAGCATTGATGCTTTTCTAAAAAAATTCTAACCTGTGGAAATATTGGATTGTTTCTACCAAGTCAGACTTTATGATTTCCTAGCAATGCCTAAAGAAAGCTATAGTGTAACCATCTGGCCCTGGTGCCTTATCTTCAGCACATGTTTTGATGCTTTCTAGGATCTCCTGCTGTTCAAAAGGAGCTTGGAGTAAATTATTTTCTTCTTCTTGGATCATAGGACAATTGTGCATCTCCACAAAAGGTCTCTAACTTTTTGGTTCAGAATATAGTTCCTCATAGAAGGTTACTATCAGTGCTCTCTGTCTTCCTTTTCGTGCTTAAGCATCTAGCGACTATAAAGGTTGGGTATACCTATTTGTGTATGAGTGCTTTGCGCTAACTTTGCCCAGTCCTAAAGCAGTGCCTAGTTCCCCTAAAAACGTGACTCATAAAGGAAAATCTCACCCATCCCTGTACCGTGCAATGATTGGGAGCCTCCACAATTGTGTAATTCTCTTTCATAGTAATGAAAGCCATAACGTAACCTCTTAATGTTATAACTATGTTAAAGTTAAAATGTTGAAATTTTAAGGCAAACTTTAATAGATGGTAACCTTATAAAGGGTTACTAATTTTGTCATAATGAGGGAGAACAAAATAGCAACTCTTCAAAGGGTTACAAGTAACTATTCAAAGGTTTACTAACTTTGTCACAATGAGACACCACGTGACACAATGCATGGTTGTTGTTGACTAGGCTTCAATATTAGAGCTGTGCGAGATAAACCCCTACTTCTCTCTAAAAGCTAGGAAAAGGTTACCTTCTTACAAAGGTGCATTGAAATGGCCTGAGCTTTCCCTAGAGGGAGATTGCGAAAGGGTGGATTAGTGCCAAATTCGGGGGTGAGGATGTTCCCAATATATTCTGCCAAAATAAATTGCACAGCTTAGGGTCATAGATGTACTATTTCAATCTATCCCAGGTGAAGAGGATTTGTCCTATCAAAAGGCTCTCAAGATTGCCAAGATATGAAGATGACATCTAAGAACACTGATCTGCAACCCACATCGTCTCATTGGAGAAATTATAAGATTCTGGATTTGTTTTAGTTTATCCAAAATGATTGGCTCCAACTTTACAAGTCACCAATTTTCAAAAAAATGTCTGGCTCCAACTTTGACCTTGTAAGTGTGTTTTATGATACTCAGTCCTATTAACTTTCTTTTAAATATGGTGCCTATGCCAGCTTAGCTTACTGCACCTTGAATAAACCAATAAGGATATATCCTACTCTTTTGGCCGAGGAAAACAGTTGTCCACAAAAATCACATATATGTGAATTTTGAAATATTAAGATGTAACTTTTTCATCTTGTTGCCTATGGTGCATGACATTACTGCTAATATTTTTACAATAGAAAAAATGCCTATAACAAAGGACATCTGGCATGCAAATTAAAAGGATTTTATGCAATCATATGAAGCAGCATCCTATATATCTAACATAAAAAAAGGTTAAATTTGGGGTTAAACCAACAATTTTTGTTTAAATTAGCAACTGTCAATAGTTATGTTGCTCCGACTCTTCAAAAATACCATCAAGTGCATGTCGGATCCTCAAAAAATTGTGAATTTTTGGAGGATCCAACACAGGTGCAGGAGCATTTTGGAGAGCCCGAACAACATAGGTCACAACTCATAAGTGGGACAACATCTGCAGTTTTGACTTCAAGCATGAATATTGGAGTACCTGAACACAATAATTTGAGCTGGCTTATGCCCATTACTTGTCCTATAGAAGTCCAGAAGCAGTTCTCTGCAGCACAAGTACATGTATAAAACTTAAATGCTTTGGTACATAGTCTGTCATAGAAGACTTGACATGTTATTGGGTATAAAAATGCACCTCATGATTCCTTCATCGTGTCCATTTGGTAAAGGCTTGTATAAGGATTCTATAATTTCCAACTTTGGAGATTGACTACGCACAACTGCCCTATACTTGGATATTAATGGCCAGTATAAGGATCCCACAACCTGGAAGAAACGTTATAATAAGGCATAAGAAATCAGTTGCAATGCAATTGACAAAAGAAAAGAGAAAATATCTTGGGAAAAAGAACCACCGCAGCAATTGATGGAGTATCTGATTGAGCAGGAGATCCATGAGAGACGTCCATGCCTAGGATCATTGTTGGAGTGTCCTTAATAAACGGTAGATGAGAGGAATGTTCCATAGCCAACAATGAATTGGTCCCTCCAAGCTTTTAAGCACAAGCAAAAGAAAAAACTCTCCCAACTCAGAGTAACTGAAAGTTAAAAATATCCAAAGTGTTGACCACAGATTCAAAAGATTACCTTAGCATTAATTTTGAGAAGCACATTTGTTAGATATTGATCAGTGATCTTTAATGGAGAGACACATTGAGTAACAATTCCCAAGTCAGTCAAACTTTTTTTCTTCCAAGGTCCTTGACATTATTAAATGTATAAATTAGTATAGGATATTGAAAGCAACGTGAGCAAGACTAACATAATACATTACCATATAACTCTGAGGTTTTCCGTTCTGGCAAGACACAGAGGAGAAAATCAGGATGACCAGGGAGTCTAGCTACTATCTCTTCAAACATCTGTTCTACTCGAACTACAGCCCCAGCTCGCCTATACTGGGGATCTTCCTCAATGAGCGTATATGGGCGCTCAAAATGCTGATAGACAGGAAAAGAAAGAATTTGAGCCCATAATACGTAGCAACAAATCACACGATGAAAGATGTAAATATGGCACTACATACAATGCCTTTGCTCCTTCCAGAACTAATAAGCTCCCTCGAAAGGTGACTTGTATCACAACGGGCAGAGAAGTTGACCACTGCCCAGCGTTCAATTCGTGCAGGAGTGAAAAGATGCTACAAGAAAAAATGGTAGGAGAGAGTAGAATGTGTGATCAACCAAAAGGCTGCAGTAAACATTATAATATTTTCACTACAGTACGTAAGGTAACAATAGAAACCATTTTCATTTTCCCAAAAAGATTATCTGCAGTTAGAGAATAATCGGGACAAACTCATACCCACAGTTCGTCCTTTCCTTCATAGTAAAGTTATCAAGAGGTTGATCCCAAGGTGGTAACAAAATTATAGAGGATAACCACAGATGATTGCCACATCTCATTATATTGACGCCCAAACTATAAGGTAATTTTTTTATAAGGATACTACAAGGTAATATTATGCGGCTAAATTTACCTTGTTCTTAAAATTCCACCGTCCGTTGCATGGAGAGACCTCTTCGCCATTACCAACCTTCAACTAGAGATTACAGGATAATAAAAGTAAAGTCAGAAAAGAAATGAAAAATTTTAATGAACTCTATCGTTCAAGAGAGTGCAGGTGCTACCTTTGGGGCTTCAAGGACCCTGCCATTAATTTGCATCAGCTGCTTTTCTATTGAGATTCCACAAGTAACAAGAAGGGGATCATCATCATAGCTGTAGTCCCTCACAGCCTGCCAAAAATCCAGTAAGGTACAGAAGAGAAAATTAAAAGGATCCGAACCATCAACACTGCAACAACTTACATCTGTTATAACTTTAATTCGTTCTCGAGGCTTCTGCCTTGATTTTTCAACTAAAGATGCCCTCTGGACTGATGATAATGCCTTTGTGTATCTTTGAAGGGAGACCAAATAACACAGCTGATAATTAAGGAAAGAAAATAAAAGTTGACTCTTGGAAGCTGGTTAAGTGATCTAGGACCCTATATTGTAAACAGAAACAATAATAACTCTGCACACCTCTAGTGGCAGATAGTTTGGTCGTTTTGGTTTTCCAACATCCAGACATGGCATATAAGCTGAGGACGAAAGTTCTATGTTACGATGTTTAGTGAAATACTCATAAACAGTTATCTCTATGGTCTCTCCTCCATTTTCTGGACTACCACCATTTTTGACCTTCATAGAAAATCTATAAGAAACAGTCAACAAAGTTAGATGTTACATATATGGGTAGTTAGCAATAGGTATGCAAAAGACAAATGGATACTCACAACTGTTGATTGCAAGGTCTATCAGTCAAACCGATAATTTTAAATTCCCTGTTGTTGTGTTTAGCTTTAACTCTCAGATTCTTCAACATTCTTTTTGCCTGTATAAAACTACAAGTTAGCAAAGCGTGTAGAGCTGAAAGAAAGAAGAGTTTTAGCATGGAGTTAGATATTACTCACTCTTGCCCAATCAATATAACGAGGCTCCTTTACATTCTGGTTAGCAAGCAAAAAATCAATTACAGGTCCGGGTGATAGGATCATAGTTGTAGACACATCTACAAACCAAGAATTAGACAGCATTAAGATTAAGAAAAATCATAGGAAACAGCTTCACTGGAGAGTTTCTATTGTCATACCTATGTTCAGGGTCAAGCCACCATCGGTTGGACGAAAGCTGGAATGAAACCCCCTGCAACCCATTACACCCCCTCCAACATCTGTGAAGTTCCTTGAGTCATCGTGAAAAAATGACTGTCTAACCAAGAGGCATCCTCTGTGACCAACATGAATATCTGTATAAGTTTTGGCTCAGGAAAAGATTGATGGTCACCAGAATAACAGGGGTGATTACCTGTTAGCAGCTTGTTGTCGCAATATAATGTCTAGAACCCTCAACGCATTTTGAACATTTTCTGGATCAGCTCCTTGAAGTGCAAGATCAACTGACCTTAATGGTATTTTAGCTGCATAGTCGATCTCCACCAGGAAAACCTTTGAATGTAGAGAATGCTTAGACCTTTTACTGGAGTGATTGGGGCTTCCATTATCTGAGGGGCTCTCACTAGCACTGCAACAAAAGTATAACATAAGCTTCATGTATATTATAGAAGCCTTGACGTAACTGCAACTATAGAGTTAAAAGAATTTTTCAGGACATACTGCAGTGCACTAGACTCCTCAACAACCACCGTGAATTCCAGTCTATTGCGCGGTAGAGGTCCCACTGTGTACAAATTCTTCTCCCCATCATAAGCAAATTTCTTCCCAGCAAATTCAGTCGAGTAAGTTTCATGAAGTTTATCTATAATTTTTCTTCCAATCCCCTTGATGTTAACAGCCCTCTTTTCATCAGAAGTTATAGAGACCTGTAATAGCGCAACACAGAAATTTGATTGAGTGCCATGGGAACCCAGATGACTAAATGGACTAAAAACTTGGCAATCATACACTGTATAGGTAAAATATTTCATTAGGACGTTTGATAGAAACTTTTAGGTGGTTTGAGAGCAAAGTAATCTCTCGTCCAGATGTTCCATATCCAGGCCTTATCATTATAGTACGCTTGGGCTGATCAACTCTCTCCGGTTCTGCATTTGACATTATAACGGGTGGCGGTTCTTCCACAGGTGTGCAACAACTCTCCCTTTCCTCACTTCTTTCCATGTTTCAAACAGAACAGTGCCCTGGGAGAAGTTGTTAGCAGGATAAACATCAGAAGACAAGGGCTACTGAAACAGAGTCCTTTCTAAATGGTCTCTTCTATCTATACCCCTCTAAGATACATCATACGAACACAGCTACCAAAAATTTAAGCATGTTTCAGTTTCTTGTCTTAAGGGGATAATGTTGTAGAAATATATATCAATCAAACAACTAAACCTCAATTCCGAACTTCTTGTGGTAGGCTATTATATCAATCCACGTACTCATTCCATTCTATTCAAATCAAGTTAAAATTTTAATCTTTATGAAGAGCTGTACGCTTTATGAAAAGTAATTTATGGTCAAACAGTTTGTATAATGTAAAAGAGAATTAGTCGAAACATCATATTACTAGCAAAATTGGACACAAAACATCATATTACAAGCAAAATTGGACACATATAAAGAAAAACTGGAAAAGAAAGAAATGGAAAGTCAAGGCTTTCTAAAATGAGCAGTAGAAAGCACACAACTTCCAAATTCGTGAAGATTTTTAGCACATATAGGGAGATAAGCATTGGAACAGCTTCATCAAGGAATTGAGTAATTGACAACTTACTACTTTCCAACCTAAAAACATCAATACTATCAGAATATTACAAAGAAGATAAAGTAGTGGAGAGATTGATTGAAATTTAAAATGTCTGTCAAACTCTAAACCAATAATAATAATACTTTAACTCTCTAAAGAGAACAAAGAAAAAAATCACGAATCAACCACACTCAAACTACAGTATATGACCAAGTAGTACAGGCGTCAAGAAATAATGGACCTACGGGAAATTGTAGAATGTATAGTGCATACCCACTAATGATCAAAACTTAGAAGTTGGAACTTGAAAGCATATAGCTAAAAGTGGCACAGTGTCAGTATATGCTGAAGATGAAGCCAATGGCCAAAAGAAAAGATACAATCTTCAAACTCATTTAGTTTTTCAAATTGTTAACTTTAATGGTGATGTTTTTCCTAATTAAAGTATACTTTCAGCATTTACTTCGATATTCTCTTCTATTATTTTTTTGAGAAAGAATATTCTCTTCTATTATCACTGGTATAACACTAATAAATAGCCCCTCAGTCCATTTTTACTTGTCAATATATGCTTGGCACACCCTTACAGAGCAATAAACTAAATCACAATTTTATTATTATCACACCTAATTATTATAAGTTATCTCACTCATTGAGGAATGAATTGAAAGCAATTAGGACTTAATAATAAAGGTAAACTAAGTACAAAATGGTAAATGGTCTCTTGATTTTCCAAACTAGACAAGTAAAAGTAGACAACTATCTTTACAATAGTGAACAAGTAAAAATGGATAAAGGTAAAATATCAACCTGTGTCCAATCGAAAAAAACATAACCCTATATAATGGAACAAATTGAGTATGTATAACATTTATTTTTCTAAAGCACATTAGAATATTTGAACATTGAGCACCCAAGGGTGTGGCTCAGAGCCAGTCTAGATTAACTTTTATTTTTTGTCTTATAAGCAAACAGTCATAAGTAAGAAATTTTAACTTATGAGTTTTGGCTTATTTTTATCATTTTAGCTTCAAATTATGCTTATAAATACTTTTTAAATTTACCCAAACACTCTAAAACGGCTTAAAAGCTATTTCGGCTGAAAAACACTTAAAATAAGATAATCCAAAGAGGCTCTGAGTGGTTAATGAAGTGGTAGAGTACCATGCAGTCCAAGTCTCAGATTCAATTCACAACAGAAACAAAAATATTAGGTGATTTCTTCTCATCTGTTCTAGCCTTGGTGGACAGACTTATTTGGTACCTATTGCCTGTGGAAAGTGGCATGTATACTGTGGAATTAGTTAAGGTTCTGCGAGCTAGCCCAGATCATTGGTCATACAAAAAAAGATAGAACATTGAAATAATTTTATCAAATAAGGAAAAAATGCCAAAAGGAAAGCATTTGACCCTGAGGCAGAGACGACCTTCTCAAAAACAGAAAAAGGAGAAACTTAAGCAAAATTGACCAATGAATACATAAAAAATTGGTCAAAAATTAAGAAAACCGAAAGCAGTACACAATGTAAGTCTAACAGAACACCAATGCACATCACTATGAAGGGGGGAAAATCAAAAAAGAAAGTAAATGTAGAAGAAGTTAGCGAAAACAGGGAAACAGAGTTCGATAAATCTCACCTTGATGAACAAAAACGAATTGCTTACTGTGTTAGGGTTTCCGTAGGAAAGTGAAGACGACGAAGAAGAAGCAGTGATTCAGTAAATGCTTCTGGAATCTTCTATTTCTCCACTGCTCTCTCACAGAGTACTATGTGAGAGAGTGGTGAGCCATTGGAGGGAAAGACCAAAAAGAAAAAGAATTTGAGCTAATGCTTCACGCGAATTTCTTTCTTTTTCTTTCTGCTTCGTATTTGGGTTTAATAAAATAAAAAAAAATACTGTACTTTTACTCGTAATAATAATTTTGGCCTGCTACAGAAGTGCTGGAAGCTTATATGCGCTTTGCGATCACCACCGTCAAAGTCGTGAAAATTGAGGTCTCCTAAGTTTTGAAATTAAGATCAAAGTTGTTATTAATTAAAAAATAATTATGATTAAATTAATAAGTTGAACATTTTAAAAAGTTCAGCAATTATCTTTTTTTTAAAAGAAACTTCTATAAATTTTTTTAAAAAAATTTAAAAACTTTAATATTTTTTCAAATCAAATCAACTCTTCAACTTCTCTTTCTTTCTCTCCTCTTCCACATTCACCCAAATAATTTTCTTCATCGTGATTTAGGCGCGATTTTAACTTAGGATTTTTATCATCTTCTTCTTCATTTGTTGCCTTCATTGCCGTCGTTGTCACCGAAGTTCATTATCGTGTTGGTCTTTTTCTTTTTCCGTGTCGTCGTCATCTTTCTCAAGGTAAGATTTTGTTTATTTTTTTCACTGTTATGTTTTGTTTTTTATTGTGCAAATAATTATTTAGGTTTAGGAAGATGAAAAAGTATGTATTTTGTTATTGCATGCTCTAATTTCTACTTGGTGTTGTTTGATTTATTGTTGTACTCTTTGAAGATAACAATTTCGAATATGGATGTTGTTTTTGTAGTTATTTTGAGAAAAATATTTGATTGATTTGTTGATTTTTGGGTATGGGTATTGTTGTTGTTTGATTTTGGTTGTTGTAGTCATTGTGAGGAAAAAAATGTTGGGTTGATTGGTTGATTTTGGGTATTGATATTGTTGTTGTTGTTTGATTTTTGTTGTTGTGGTCGTGAGAAAAATGTTGGGTTGGTTTGGGTTGGTTGATTTCGAGTAGGGTTAAAACACAATTGTTGAAGTATTACAATAATTGCGTAACTGGGTAGGATTTTTCTTGTTCGTGTTGTTTAATTTGTTGTACTCTTTGATAAAATTTTTGGGTATGAATATTATTTATTGCTTGATTTTTGTTGTTGTTGTACTTTGTGAGAAAAAATATTGGATTAAATTGGTTGATTTTGTGGGGTTGACAATAATTGTTGAAGTACTTACAACAACTGGATGGGGATGTTCTTATTGGTAGTGTTTGATTTGTTGTTGTACTCTTTAAAGATGAAATTTTTGGGTATGTGTGTGTTGTTGTTTGATTTTTGTTGTTGTAGTCATTATGAGCAAAATGTTTGGTTGGTTGGTTGATTTCGGGTATGGTTGGTTGCTCGATTTTAAAATATTGACAACAATTGTTGAATTAATAAGAACAACTGTTGTGGTTGTTGTTTTTCTTTGATTTTAGTTGTTATGCTTTTTGTTAGAAAAATGTATTGCATGCCTTAATTTCTACTTGGATAAGGTTGTTCTCGTTGGTGTTGTTTGATTTGTTGGACTCTTTGAGGATATATTTTTGGGTATGTGGATGGTGTTGTTTGATTGTTCTTGTACTTTTTTGTGAGAAAAGAACACATGTTGTTCATGTAGGGAGGTTCTTCAAGAGTTGCTTTTTTTTTGGTCTTTATTGAGAGCGATTGATCAAACTAATAGATTATCTCTATTTTGTGATAGGACTATCTACTTTAATGGTCCGACAGAAACGAAAAAATATTACACTCGATCTTCCTACTAGAGCTTCCAGAAGGAGGCTCGTTGTATTTGATGAAGAAGAGGATCAATCATAGAAAGAGCTAACAAATCTTATTGAACAAGTCACTGTTGAAACTGTTGCAGGTGTCGGTCTTGCAGCTGTTGGTCACAGTTGCTCAGCTGCTGCACCCAGTCCATCACCTGTTGGACACAGTCCCTCAGCTGTTGCACCAAATTCATCAGTTGTTGGATCCAGTTCAATAGCTGCTGGAGACAATCCTTCAGGTACTGGTGCTACTTCCACAACTGTTGGAGACAGTCCTTCAGGTACTGTTGTCACTCTCACAGTTGTTAGTGCTAGTATCTTAACTGCTGCACCAAGTCACACAGCTGGTGAAGACAGTCCCTCAGATGATGCTTCAAGTCACACAGTTGGTAAAGGCAGTCCCTCAACTGTTGCAGAGACTCCCACAGTTGTTGTTGATAGTCCCTCAACTGCTGCAGACACTTCTACAGTTGTGACTTTCAGGTACGATGATTATGACTTTGACACACTAGGATTTTTGAATCGAAGTGAGAGTGATGACCTCGAGATAAAATCTGAAATGGAAAAATAATTTGGTGATTTTTAAAAAAAATAGTGAATGAAGATTTGAATACGTTTTTTAGGTCTGCAGTATTTGAAAAATACCTAGATATTGGTGAAAGCAACATCCCAAGATTTCAAATAAAGTTAATATATCAGTTTCTTCGTCATTAGATCAAAAGTGAAAATGATTTTTGGATCAATTTTTGTGGCATGCATGTATGTTTTGGCATGAAAGAATTTACGGTTGTTAGCGGGTTGAATTGTCACCTACCACCTCCTCCTACCTCCCAATCTGAAAAGGTAAAGAGGAGATACAAAAGAATTGTTGATGCAATGCAGAAGAAGCATTGCAAATCGAAGGAGATGTTTGACCTCTTCAAGTCAAGTAATGTTAAGAAGAATGTTAAGAAGTCCTTGTTTTTGGTTTACTTTGTACATGAGATTCTTATAGGTAAAGATCCAGGGACTAATGCGATGGATTCTTGATTCAAGCTATCGGTTGACCGGAAGACATTCTGTGCCTATCTTTGGGGTTGAGATAGCTATGTCTTCACTGTGCAATATTTGAGGAAGGCTACGACATCGACTAAAAAGTCCTCAAATCTATACGATTTTTCGTGAGTTTTTATGATAAATTTTATTTATTATATTTTTATTGTAGCATTTTTTATATTTATTTATTATCTTTATTATTAATTATTTGTGGCTTTGATTTATTTAGACTTGGGCTTTTGAAGTCATTCCTCACATACCAAAAATATTTAAAGAGTTCGACGAGGAATTATCTTCTCCATGACTTCTTCGATAGTTGGCGACCCAAAACAATGATACAGTCGAGGGGCACGAACTCTTTGATTCACCGGAGGATGAGGTAAGTGTTACAACAATTGTTGTCTTCTCACTTTAACAGTTACTGTAATTTATTAACAGTTGCTATCTTCTAATATTTTAATATATTTGTTAAGATAATTTTATTTAATTTGCATATTGTTAATCCGTGGCTAATCCCGACTGAAAGTGAGAAGGAGATGGACTTTTGGACAGGATTTGTATCACTCCAACAAAATGAAGAAAATCCGAGAATTTTGAAGTTGGTGATAGATTTGGCCAGTGTAATGACATCAAAAGAGATTTGTCTGTGGATGTTGGTGTTGGGGTAGGTGTTGATGTTGTTACTGGGGCAGGTGTAGGTGATGTTGTTGGGACAAGTGTAGATGTTGTTGATGGGGCAGGTGTAGATATTGCTGGGACAAGTGTAAATGTTGTTGGGGTAGTTGCTGATGAAACTATTGTTGGGGAAGAAGCAGTTGTTGGTAATAAAAGAGGATTTTTTTCTCTTGGTGGAGGTGATTTTGGAACTCCATTCACTGTTGGTAGATTCGATCATCTGGGTGTTGGGACTTCTAAGGTACCTTATGGTAGTTGTGCTTGTGAAATTTGCAATGACAGGACGAATAAGATGATGGAAAAAATAGAGTCAATTGAGCGAACCTTGAATACCTTGATCTCTAAAAGATGAGTCATTCCGTCATCAAAGATGGTATCACCGTATACTCCTATTCATGTGCAAAGAAGGCGAAGACTAGTTTCACAAGCACTCATTAGCCCCAGAAAGAGGGAAACAATTGCTAGGGAGTAGTAGTAAGTAGTAGTTGTTAGGGAGAAGGAGCAAGCAACAACTGCTACAGAGGAGCAACAACCAGCAGATGGTACGGAGGAGTAGCAACTAGAAGATGGTACAGAGGAACAGCAACTGATGGGATGATGTTGTTTATTTAAAGTTCGGATGATGTTTAATATATGTTTAGATAATCGGTTTATTTAATATTTGGATAATGGGTATTTTTAAAGTTTAGATGATGGGTATTTTTTTATGTTTGGATGATGGGTATTTTTAATGTTTGGATGATGTGTATTTTGTTATTTTTTAGACTTTTTAGGTATGTTGATGATGAATATTTATTTTATGAACATATGTATTTTCTTATTTTCTGACTTTTTTGGAATGTTGACGATGAATATTTTATGTTATAGAAATATCTCCTTTTGTAGAAATATCTATTGTAAAATGACTCAGCAAGTCAATATCTTGTTGGAGCTATCTTTATATCTGCTGTGAAAATGACTCAGCAAGTCACCTACTTGCAGGGATAGTCTTAACATTTGTTGTGAAAATGACTTAGCAAGTCAATATCTTGCTGGGGCTATCCTTATATATGTTATAAAATAACTCAGCAAGTCAACAACTTGTTGGGACAGTCTTAACATTTGTTGTGAAAATGACTCAACAAGTCAGCATCTTGTTGGGGTTATCCTTATATCTGTTGTGAAATGACTCAGCAAGTCAATAACTTGCTAGGACAGTCTTAACATTTGTTGTGAAAATGACTCAACAAGTCAGCATCTTGTTGAGGCTATCTTTATATTTGTTGTGAAATGACTCATTAAGTCAACAACTTGCTAGGACAGTCTTAACATTTGTTGTGAAAATGACTCAACAAGTCAGCATCTTGTTGGAGCTATCCTTATATCTGCCGTGAAATGACTCAACAAGTCAACAATTTACTGGGATAGTCTTAACATTTGTTGTGAAAATAACTCGACAACTCAACATCTTGCTGGGGATATCCTTATATCTGTTGTGAAATGACTTAACAAGTCAGCTTATATTGAATAATTGTCTATGTAAATATCATATCTAGTAACAAATTGAGTTGTGTTAGTCT
Organism: Solanum aculeatissimum; assembly: GCA_038996855.1. Lineage (NCBI taxonomy): Eukaryota > Viridiplantae > Streptophyta > Magnoliopsida > Solanales > Solanaceae > Solanum > Solanum aculeatissimum. The sequence continues at coordinate 5,481 of JBCEWC010005767.1, read as the reverse complement.
AATTTCATATTAAAAGTTAGATTCAGTAGTGATCTTATAAATTAATGTGGTAATTTGACAAGTAATATTCAATCTATTGAGTAATTGCATATGTAAGTGACGGTGATTAAGTAAATTAACGATTAGTTGATAGTGTCAATATGTTTTATAATATATGAGGTGGAGTTAGTCCAATGTTAGATTAAATGGTAGAATCAACAATGATCTTATACATTGAGATAGTAATTACACAAGTAATAGGATCATAGTTGTAGATCATACTTATTTTAGTTGATTTTTTTTATTAATTAGTCTATCTGATCATGATTATGGATGAATATAGTGATTTTAGTGTAATTCAACACTAGAAATAAGTTGATGTTTAAAATTTTATTTGAATTTATTATAACAAGTTGGCTAGTTGTTGAACTAGTTGTAGCAATTGATGTAAAATATCTCAGCAAGTTATGCAGTTGTTGAATTTATTTTCGCAATTACTATAAATTGTGTAGCATTTGTTGAACTCTTCTATAGCAAGGTAGTTAGTTCCTATAGCAAGTTGACTATAAGTTGATGGTATCAATTATATCTGATGACAAATTGAATTGTGTTAGTCCAATTTCAGATTAAAAGTTAGATTCAGTAGTGATCTTATACACTGAGGTGGTAATTAGACAAGTAATATATAATCTATTGAATAATTGCATATGTAAGTGATGGTGATTAAATAAATTGATTATTAGTTGGTTGTGTCAATATGTTTTATTATATATGAGGTGGAGTTAGTCCAATGTCGAATTAAATACTAGAATCAATAATGATCTTGTACATTAATATAGTAATTACACAAGTAATAAGATCATAGTTGTAGATCATACTTATTTTAATTGATTTTTTATTAATTAGTTCATTTGATAATGGTTATGGATGAATATAGTGACTTTAGTCCAATTCAACACTAGAAATAAGTTGATGATAAATATTTTGTTTGAATTTGTTATAGCAAGTTGGTCAGTTGTTGAACTAGTTGTAGCAATTGCTATAAAATATCTCAACAAGTTATGCAGTTGTTGAATTTTTTTTAACAATTGTTGTAAATTGTATGACATTTGTTGTAAAGGCAGTAGCAATTGTTGTAAGGTCAATAACAATTGCTGTAAAATTCGTAGCAATTGCTGGTAAATTCTGTAGCAATTACTATAAATGTTATAGCTATTTTTATAAATTGTGTAGCATTTGTTGTAACGACAGTAACAATTGTTGTAACGACAGTAACAATTGTTGTAAGTTCAGTAATAATTGTTGTAAAATAAAGTAACAATTGTTATAAACTGCTGATAATTTGAAATGCAATTTGTTAATACCTAAAACATTCGATGAAAAACATATTCAAATAACAATAATATTGATAATATTAAATAACAACAAATGTTAATTATACAAATAACATTTTGCATAAAATTAATATGCAAAATGAAACAAGTTCACAAACACCAGATAAAAGTAAGTGTTCTTATGAAATATTTTGCTCCGAGCATGTAGTTCTCTTGTGTCTAACTCTTTTGCATATGGAACATTTGTTCTTTTTGCTTGGAAATGATTGTCAGATACTTGACCGCCTTTTCTTTGCCTTTCTTCCCACCTTTCCCTACACAACATATGGAGGAAGTATTTCCCTTTCTAAAATCACCCTAGGAACTTCCCAAAATTCTTCAGACGGTATGGGTTTGATTTCCTCCATGTATGCAAAAATATATGTCTCTACCTTATAATATTGAGAAGAATACTCATAAATACGCCTTCCATAATCTTCACCATATTGACACCGGAGCGTCACCATCGCATGCATACAAGGTATTTTATCAAGATCAAAGACTCTACCAGTATAAGATTTGCAATGAAAATCAAGCGTTGCCACTGCATCATGACCGGAGACAACATATCTATAATTGACAATTTAATGAATCAATAGCTTGTTCCCTAAATTAATATTTTTTGCAATGACCTCATTTATCGAAGGGACCAAGATGGTTGATGCATTGATGAACTTCATTCGTCTTTGGTGAAATTTTTCACTAAACTTTTTGTTTATTTCATCAAATAGAGAAGGAATGAAAAATTCTCTTTCAACAACAAAAAGTACATTAATCGACTCAACGATGTTTGATGTCATAATACTAAACTTGTAAATGTTCCAACAGATATTATAGAAAATAATAACTAATATTTTTAAAAATAAAAATTACTGCAATAAATATTAAAGATGTTACAGCAGATGCAATAGTTACTACGACAGAAGCATCAACTTCAGCAACAGTTAATGGAACAAATGTAACAATTAATGAAACAAATGCAGGAGTTGATAACACATACTTATTTCCCAGAAAAAATGTCTTGTTCCATCTGTGAAATCTAATTTGTTCAAGATGTGTGGCAACCCCCGAAATCATATCTCTAATTTGATTGAAGTGGTCATTAAACTCACTTACGTTGTATGTTTGTGCGACCTTGTAAAAGTGATAGATGATTCTTCCATTGTGAAAATTGGTTCGAATATTTTTATCAAGGTGCCACATGCAACAAACATAATGAGCAAAAGGGTAAATAATATAAATTATTTTTTTATGCTTGGATGTTGATCTGAAATTATGCATAATTTTGGAGTATCATCTACAAAACTGCTCATTTGCTAAAAACAAATACCGATAAGAGGCATCGCACTCGAAGTCGAAACACAAAATGCAACCAGAAAAATATGTTTCTCAGCATCCTGTGCAAAAGCAAACAACAAAACTCCACCATACTTACCTTTTAAAAATGTTCCATCGATGACTATGACTTTTCTCATATGCCTAAAACCAAGAATCCAAACTCCCATGACCACAAAAAAAATACTTAAATTTATCATTTTCATTGAGCTTCAATATCATTTTAGTCCCCGAATTTACAATACTAAGTATATAACGATACACGTAAATATTGCATAGCCATGCTCGTGTGTTCCCCTAATTAAAGATTTCACAATTTCACTTCCCTTCCAAAGTTTTCAATAACCGACCTTGCATCCCAATTCAACACGAAGTGAGGTTCTCATATCTCTTGTGGATGACCCTTTACCTTCGGGAAACTTATCTTTCAAGTATGCACTGATTATTTTGGCCGTAGCATGTGGATTATGGCTCGTCAGATGTTGAGAATCACAAGTATGAAACTTTTCATACTTTCTAATGTAAAATTTGTCACAACTTTTAAGCTTCACAGCTCTCAACCACCACTTGTACTCAACATGTACACACTTGACACAATATACAAGACGCGAGTTTATCACCTTTTTTACTCTAAAATCTTTCTTCAAACAAGTCATTTTCAACGCAATATCTAAATCTTGCTTATTTTTAAATATCATACCATTATAAAAATCTGTTTCAACATTTTGAACATGATTCAACTGTGTTGATTGTTTATTTGCTGGTGTGTTTCTAGCAACTTCTAGAGTTGACATCTGCTCACCTTCACTTGCTCTATCTGGAATGTCTGTATCCATCACATCACATTCATCATTCAACATTTGTTGATTTTGAGATGTATTTTGGTTCTCTACCAACCTTTCAACCATGTATACATGTAGAATGAGTCTTCCTTCATCTTCCAAATAAATTCGTAAACTCACTTGATTTTTTATTCTAAATGTAGTCGCTCTGTCACACCTTACTATTAAATCATGTACTCACTTTCAAAAAGGTATTCTCTTAAGATAAAATCAACCCCTACTTTACGACTCTTTGACTCGAATTTGTGTCGTTAGAGAAATTAATTTTCTTGAATAGTCAAAAGGGAAAAGGGGAGGGGTTGTATTATGTAATTTGATTTAATTTTATGAAACCTTATATATTATAAAAGACTTAATAATAGATATTAAGATGTGAGGAGACAAAAAAAGAATGAAAAAAGGAGATTTGGGCAACCACTATTTCTTGGGCAGCCCTCTTAACTTACTTTTAGTATAATATATATCATACCCTCTTTATAAGTCGGTTCCAAGAATGATATAAGCCTTATAAATTCCCTCATAACTGTATATTTGACAAACATCATGAAAATGACCAGTCCCTTTGAGCAAAAAAATTCAGCAACCCCCACCCTTTGGTAAGTGGCTAAATTCTGTCTTGAAACCGTGTAACGTTTAGTAATTGTGTAATATCTCATTATATATAGTTGTGTTTTTAGTGTGTAAATATGTTTTGGAAAGCTAATTCACATACCTACAACTTTTATTCTTATGTAAAATTCTGAATCTTCTTTATGATACTGAAAAGGGGGATGAAACCCAATGGAAGTTTTGGCCAGTCTTTTCTATCTGAGAAGTCTTCTCTGTGATACTGTTAGTATTTTAAGCATATATTGATGTGTGAACTCTATGTTGCAATGGTTATTGGTTACTTGCAACTCCAAGACATGTATTTACAACTCCTATGTTCATTTTGTGATCAAATGTGATAATTATGAATTCAAAACAGTGGATGCGATTTAGGACAAGTTCTGTCCAGATTCTAGACTTAGAAATCCTTTGTGTGTGCCTGTTAATGTTTATAAATTCTTGTACAAAAGATATTTTGTAGTGATTCTTGATTGTTTGCAACCTAAGTTCTACCTGCAACTTTATGTAGACTGAAAAGCCTAATTTTTTCATTTACCAAATCAAAATCTAGTTACAATGCAAGGCAGCCAAGCTGTCCAGAAGGGTGTGATTTGAAAAAATGGGGCTCACTTTTGGTATCTATCTTGTTAGTTTTTACTCGTTGAAAGTGTTGAATATTAAATGAGCATTTGAATTGAGTATTAAGGTGCTTACACTCTTGTACAATCTTAAAGGAATTGTTTGAAGCAACTAATGTCGTGTTGATCCACGACTTGAACTTGGTAGGGTCGTTGTGTGCTAAAAGGTTAAGGTTTGTGCAAAAACTTATTCTTGTTCACTTTTTACCTACTGGTACATTTGAAGGTTATCTTGGTATCTTAGCTATGTTCTTATCATTTTATCCTGTTATGTTGATATCTTTTGAGACTTGTAAGACACTTGCTTAATTCGTCCATTTGTACAGATTGCTTGATCCCTTGACATCTTTGTGGACTTTATCGTTCTTGTGGTTGTGACTTTGTCATTATTGGCATGCCTCTTGTTCGGATCAATTGTCATCTTGACTGTGAATTTTTTATTCATCCTAAATATGAAAGTGGTCCATTTTAAGCACGAACTAGAAAACCACTCTTAATATGATTCTTGGTTCTCTTGATTATTGAGTTTTCACCCTTCTAGATATAGGGCTTCAGTCCTTCTTGATACTTGATTATGTTTGATGTGAAGTCATGACATACATATTGGGTGAAACTTGTTATTTAACTATCTCGTAAAAAGAAAAAATATTTCCAGGAACTCTTGACACTTAGGCCTTTAAATATCATATTTGATATTGTTGATCTATTTGTTCACCTGGTCTATTT
>JBCEWC010005766.1:0-23281 GCA_038996855.1 Solanum aculeatissimum | reverse complement strand
GGGCTGATTTTGAGCTTAGTAGCTGGACCCATTTTGAGCTCAATAGTTAAGTCGATTTTTGACTACTTTTCCTGTAAAAAGAACAGGATGGACTACTTTTCTTATATTTTTCTTATGTGTATATTAATAAAATTTTCCTCTAAAAATTTAGAGAAACCAACCCAAAGGCTCCATCAGCTAAGGAATTGGAATTGGCCCAATTTACTATTATGGTTATGGTAGAATGACTTTGATGTGGTGGTTTTGTAGTAATGGTGCAGAGGAAAAGGTGTAAAAATGAAAGAAAGCAGTTTCTTGTGGTAGTGTATATATGTGTATATTTACTTGAATATTCGTGTATCACATGTATTTTGATGAAAATATGTGTGATATACATGATGTATACATGTGATATATATATAGAGAGAGAGAGTCACTATGACATTTTTCAAGTTGATATTTGGTATATTGAAAATGGAACTTTTAGGAGATTTACCATTTTTCCACTATAAAGGACTATCTTGAGAATTTATTGGTTATTAAGTGGTAATTGAAGAAGAGATCAAAGTTATATAAGTTACTTGTTGCTAATTTTTTGGACTACAAGTGTCAATTTTAATTGTTAGCTAAATGATTGCCAATTGTTCTTTAGAGTTGTACTAAGTGCCAATCTTTCAAAAAAGAAAAAAATTAGAGATCTTTTTTAATAAATAATTATTGATTTTAGTAATATTTTTTATTTATTACTATTTATAGTAATATTATGATAAATCTGCACTTGTATTAAAAGTGAATTATGTATACAATATAAATGTAATATAAATGTTTTAAAATACATTATGCTTGTATGATAAAAAAAATTAACACAATACATTATAAATTTATTAAAGTGTGCAATAAATGTATTATCCATCAATAAAACTTGTATTAGATATGTTTTTTTAAACAGTTCTCTATAATATGAATTAAAACTGTAAGTGTTCAACAAAAATAAATTGTTATTGATATAAATGATAAATATTTTTTAATCTAGTATATCTATGTATGTTTTCCTCCGAAAAATTAGAAAAAGAGCCCTTTTCATCACTAATCAAGCTTAACTAACAATTCAAAACGATTTCAAGTTTTTTCATTTTTTATGTGAAAATAAAATGTAGAAAAGAAGATTCGTCTATAGATATTCATAACTTTTTATTTTAAAAAAATTATTCGCTTTTCAATAGTGTCCATCGTTTTTTCACTTATTTTAGAATTTAATAAGCCTTTCTTGATATTTATAATTAACTCTTTTATAATAGTTCCGTCAAATTTAACCAATACAATTTAATAAATATTTTACCATATATTAAACTTGTTAAATTGCGTTAAACTTAAAAGATCAAAACTTAGTTCAATTTTATAAGATCAATCTTTTCTATAAAGCAACTCGAGGACACCTTGGAGTCAGGGGCGGAGTCACCCTTCGCCGAGGAGTGTGTCAAACGACACCCCTTCATCAAAAAATTACATTTTATATATTGGTCAAAATTTAATTTAATAAATATTTATACAAGAGGTACTATGAGTGAAATATTTCTTTAATAAAATTTCATTCATGATACTTATATCAGTATATATTAATAATCTACATATTAGTTATGAATGAATCTACGTATTATTTTATGCAGGAATAAATTATTTATGTATTAGTTATTCTACCATAATAACTTAAATATGTAAATAATGATGCAGATTTTTAAATTGTCAACCAAATATTCTATTAATTTTATACATAAATAACTTATTGCCAATCTACCTACTAAACATCTTATAAATTATACAAAAATTAATTCCTATAATTTGTTTCTTATTCAGCTATCAAAATGACTCCTCGTTGTTTTTATTTTAAAAGAACTTTTATATGAAATAATACCTTTTCTTTTTGGGGAAGTCAATACATATTGGCTACAACCCAAACTTGGGACTATGAAATTGGTTATTACTATTCCTTCCGTCTCATTTTATGTGACACTCTTTCTTTATGGTCTGTTAAAAAAAAAATGTTATGTTACTTAAATTGGAAATAATTTATTTTTAAAATTTTCATTTTACCCTTAATGAAATAATTCTCAGCCACATAAATATTTAAGAATGATTTTAGACCACAAATTTCAAATGTCTTCCTGTCTTTCTTAAACATCGTGTCAAGTCAAAAGGTGTCACATAAAATGGAACGAAGGAAGTACCATTATTATGCCTTTTCTCAATTTACATTATGAGATTATGAGGTTTTAAAAGCCCAAATAAAACTTATTTTTTCTATAAATGGAGCATGACATTATATTACAACAATTATAGTGGCATGGTAGGTCTATTTGACGTATAATACACTCTAGATAGTTAATTCTGCATGATTTTCTTCAATGATTATTGGTGCTTTAATTGACTAATTATTGGTGTTGCTTTAATTGAGATTATTTTATTCTTTTATCACGAGTTGATTTAGCCGCCCCATCGACTATGCCCGACGTTTGCTTCGGAGGTGAAATTAGGATTTTAATTATATGAATTTTGAAATTTTTGAATGATTATTTTAAGTTATGTTAATAATTGAGTTCTAAATTTAATATTTATATATATTTAATAATTTGCTTAATATAAATATATTATTTGAACAAAAATTATAAAGTTTAATCGTCATTATATACTTCACCTTCTAGTTTCGCTTCTAATTTGGTTAAGCCATCCTACGTGCTACGGTCATTTACTAGGTTTGGCCGCCCTATCTCCTAAGGCCTATTGTTGGTGTAGTGGGTGCAAACTAGAGCCTAGTGTACTTATGTGGATCATGATTGAGTTTTCAATGTACATGATTGCTTTTACATGAGATTTATATCATCTTGATTTTCTTTACATGTTTATAATAATTATCCATAATATTGTTATTCTCTCTATCTTATTTTATGTGGAACTGTTTCACTTGATACGATATTTAAGAAAAAAATAAATACTTAAAACTTGTGATCTAATATTTTTATGGTGGAGAATCATTTCATTAAGGAAAAAAAATTAAAAGTAAATTGTTTCCAATTAAAGTAAGGTGACATTATTTTTGGGAGGAGGGGATGGGAGGATGGGGGTACAAAGAAAAAAGAGTGTCACATAAAATGAGACAGAGAGAGAAGAGGAGTGGTATTTTATTGTGGTGATTTGATATATTCTACACTTATATTTTTGAAAATTTCGTTATATTAAGAATCTGCTTTTAATTGTCTTTGGGTCCTTATAAATTTTATGCTATGTAATTGGGTTCGCGTGCATGTTGAGTAAGTAGATTAGTAGATATTTATGATTTTAATTTTGGATCGTAATGTTAACTAATTAAAGTATACTTATATTTTTAATTTTCAAGACTTAAATTCGAAGTTCTTCATTAATTGAGTGGGGACTCTATCTAGCACACCTCTTGGTAGTATAAGTGGTGAAATTTCAATATCCTTAAATGCAAGCTATCAATTTTAAAAAGAAAATATCTAAACTTAACTATTTAATAAACTTTAAATATTTTTAAGATTTTAAAGTAAATTCAAAAGAAAAGTTGCAAAAGCTTATACTTACCACCGTAAATAGCAAAAGTTTCTTTAATAATTGACATGAGTTCGATACTGACTGCTCTTTTTTCAATCCTATGTGATAGAAAATAATAAAAAAGTGGTACATGTGAATCAACAACAACAATATACCTAGTGAAATCTCACAAGTGAGGTCTGAGGATGGTAAAATGTACGCAAACCTTACCACTACATCAAATTAAAGATAGATAGATTATTTCCTGGAAATAGTACATGTGAATCATGATTACAAATTTGTAGCAACACTTTTGGTATAAAGAATTAACTATATATATATATATATATAGGCCATACTATATTTTTTTCCATTTGTTCAACTCTTCGTATTAGAAATGTCATGTCATAGGAGGATACTCTAGATATGATCGGCACTCATAAATCATTGCTAGCTTCCAAGCGAACCACTTGACTTATCACACATCCATTCATTCAACGAAAAACTCAGTTTAAGAGGAAAATACATCTCTAAGTGGGTTATCTCAACCAATAATCTAAAGTATTCCATATCAAAGAGTAGCTTTAAGTAAAATGATCCACATAAACTCAAAGGATAATAGTTTGAAAGAAAACAATTCAATGAATAGAAACATTAGCTCCAAATCCATCACTGTCTAGTCTATGAAGTCTCTACCCTATTCAACTAGATGGTGTCAATGACAGGTTCATGGCTACCTCAAAGAAATAGAATGTATTAAATTGCAAAGAAAGAAAACATAGATGGTATACTTCGAATATAGGGAGGACTCACCGAAAGTTGAAAGAAGAATAATTCTCAACGGTGCGTCTTTTGATGATCTCCAACACATGTATCTGCATCATAAAATGATGCAACACCGAGTAACATTAGTACGTGAAATGTACCGCAGTAATATGGCTGAAATATAGCATGCATCAAGTAAGGATATATGATCAACTCAGATAACTCAGTTAAAATGATAATAAAACTCAGCAAAGTATCACAAGTTTAAAAATAGATTATGTTTTTGGAAGGGAACCAATCTTATGCAATTCAATCCAATTCGATCGAGTACTATCATGATCTATTTGAGAGTTTCTCTTATCCAACAACCATCACCTATGAGCCTGTGATGTACAATAAGTCGTTGTCATTGCCATATTCGTCCGATACTTTGCCAAAGTAAGGGACAAATCAACCAATCTTAGATCCACATGAATCAATCAAATTAAGTCCTCTTTTGGGACAAAAAAGAAAATATTTGATTTTACAGTTCAATCCTCTCCTATGATGGTTACGTAGTTTATTGAGTTCGAGTTGTTAGTTACTCTCACTCAATTCGGTGTCTGATACTCCTCCCAAGACTCAATATGCTCATAAAACTCAATCAATCAGTTCAATCAAGTTATTCGACCAATCTGTTGGACTCTCATCAATTCGACAATCCTCTAACAATCAAGCCAATAACCAAACGTGCTATCAACTCATTAATCATCTTTCAAGAGTATTATAGATATGTGTTTGTTGTGCCATTAAGTTTTACTCAATTACTCTTGTTCAATTCAGGAAAAATGGGTCATCAATAACTACTTAGATTATATTCACATATAATTCCTCCTCATTCACAATATTCACAATGCATGCTTTCAAATTCAACCATTACATAGGGATCCTAGATTATATGCTACATTCAGTTAGGGTTTATGTGGGAAAAGGACATAATCAATTGTTCCATGTATTTAACTCATAAAATTATTAAACTATACAATATCATGCAAGAATTTACTAGAATTTAGGACAACTTTCAAGAATTCTTTTATAGGAGACTTAACTTAATCTCAATTCAACTAATCAACAAGGTAGGGCACATAAATGAGCTCAATTCACATTTTAGTTAGCCTTACATATCTGGGATGAATATTTGAATATTCAATCATAGAGGAGAGGATTTGATTTGATCCTCTGAACCCTAGCTTTCTATTTTCTCCTTAACCGTAGTTCTCAAAGTCTTAACGTGTAAATGATGGAAAAATTACATTTAAGAAGTGATATGGGGTCAAATTTGGCCTCAAAACGACGTGGGTTAAGTATAGGAGGGGAGAAAAAAAGATTAGAATGTCCCTCATTAAAACTAAAATTGGGAGAGTTTTAAACTGTTAGGGACCCAGTCCACATTGCGAAGCTGCTCCCTCATGGTACAATTTTTCTCATAAAAATTTGATGATGATTTTTTTAATCAGGATTGATCAAGTTCGCAACCCGGACTAGTCACATACTCTTCTTGTTAAGCCATTTCACCTTGAAAAAATTATCTTTTGATATGCTTGGCCTAAAAATCCACCGAACCTACTTTTGTGCATGTTTTTGAACCCCTTTCGATGGACCAACTTGATTTTAGCTCAAATGACTAGGGACGATAGGATTTTTGAGGTGTCACAAGAAATAATTAAATATATATTTTTTATTTATTGAATTAAATTTGTTCTTTATTTATGTAATGGATTAAATTTGCCCCAAATCTATATCTATACTATATTAAAAGTGTGAAGACCCTTAGAAATGTTGTTTGAACTTTTTGCCCTTCATTAAAAGTCTCTTATTTAGATAAAATTGACTTTTCACCATTTTCTTAATTTATTATTTAATTATATTTATAATATTAACTTTTAAAATATATGGAAAGAAGTGATAAAATAAGGACTTTTAGCCATGAAAAAATTCTTAAATCTTCCTTATTTGATAGACTTCTACTTCTTCCTTATTTGAATCAAGAAAATACCCTACAGTCCCTAAGAAAAATTTTAATTTACCATTAGTTCTAATTAGTGATAGACGTTTTTTAAAATAAAAAAATTTATCAAAATTAGTGAATTATTTATCTTTTTATAAGTTCATAATTAAATTAAATTTTTCTCTATAATATCTATTATCAAATAAGGTACACTGCTTTGATCACGCGCAAAGCGCGTACAGTAAGACTAGTATATTAGAAATGACTAAAAAATACCGCCTATCCACCTATTCTATCAATTTTCTCCAAACATTATTTCCAAATATAAAATTTCTCCTACTGCTAATAACATTAAATTAAATTTTAATTAAATAATTTACCTCTATTTATTGCAGTGAAGTTTGACATGGATAAAGAGGAAGTGCAGTGATATTGCGAAGCGGCACAACTCATAGAAGTTTGACATGGATAAAGAGGAGACACTGAAAGCAACTAAAGAAGGAACTAGTAGCTGCGATGTATGGAGCAACAATATACTACACCTGGCAAGCGAAAAATTGAAATCAATTTAAATAGATATATGTAGATACAAAATTTATCATCACAAAGGTACAAAAAGAATTACAAGAAGAGAATAGAACTAATACAAGGGTCCAAAAAGGCAAGAAATTGTCAATAGTTGATAGATAGGATGTGCCCATGAATACATATTATAATTAGTTTAGATACTATAAATTTTCTTTTTGAGGTCAAATTTTAAGTTGATAGATAGAGTTTGGATGTTTCCGTAAGATTGTAATACTTTGATTTGGTATGGTAATATTCATAGTTTATTGTCAAAAACAAAAATTAATTTTATGTATAATATAATAGATATCAAATTCCTTTTGATTAATCATGTATTTAATTTTTCAAATTTTAAACCCCCTTAATTGAAATTTCGTAAAAGAGAAAAATGTGAATGGGACAATCATGTGGCATGTTTAAGGAGCTGTCGTTTGCGCTATTATAACATGTCCATGGACTTAAATAATTTTCTTCCTTCTAAATATTATTAAGTATTTGTCATTATAGCTATCTTTGGATTGGACGAATAATTTGAAGAGGATCGTTTATTCGTATCAAGAGCGTAAAAAATTAATTGATTTGAGGTTATCGATAAAAATGATTTGTCTAAGTCATTTCATTTCTTTTTGTCCAAGTCAATTCATAAATTTGGCTTTGACTTTTTAAAATTTGCCTACAAAAAGCAGCGAATGCAACGAAAAGATCCAAAAATAACGAATAATGAAACAATTCATATATTGAATGACTGATTTTTGCAATCTTTTCGATCTTGATTTCGTAGGAGCAAGTCAGAAAGATAAAGAAATAGAACCATCTGATTTCATTCGTTGACCTTAAAAAAAATTCAATTCTTTCCCTTTTTTAAGAAAAAAAAATTATTTCACCTACCCTATTTATTTGATAAAAAAAAAAGCAAAAATGTTTGCAATTAATTGAAGAAGTAATTAATGTTTGTCCTTAGCAATTCAATAAATTAGCAGTCGGTAGGGGTTGATATAGTGTTAACGTATTTATTTTATTAAATTATTAATAATACTTCAAAAAAAATATTTAAATTTAATTAAGTCGTATAATTAGCAATATCTTTGATTGATTTGTCCCTAAACATCATTAAACTTACAGACAGGCTATAGTTAGTCTAGAGAGCTCCATTAATTTTATCCATATTTATTTAATTAGAATAGACAAGAAAATGATGGAGTATAGAGCATGACTGGATGTCGACTTGTTAATCTTATCTGTATACTCCATATATTTATCTTTATTAGTTCAATATACGTGTTTTGCACGTATGTATCGTGTCAATTTAAAAATTATATATAAATAGTACTTGCTAAAATAAATATAATATTCATATAATAAAATTAAATAACTATTATTAATTTGATGCAATAATTTAATCTATTGTGAACTGACAAGAACAAGAAAATCAATTTAATTATTTATAATTAATTAATCTCAAAGTTCAAAATCTTAAGATAATAATTATTTTAAAATAAACTCATATTTGGTAATTTCAGAGTAGTTGAATTTTATTCTTTACACTAAAAGAATCCTAAATTTAAAGTGAATAATATACCTTAATGACTAGACTTAAACAAACGTAAACAAAAAAAGTCTTAAAAATGACAAACGTTATTATTATTAACAATTTATCGAGCTTAAAAATATAAATAATAATTGAAGAAAAATATGAAAAGACGATAGTAATTATTTGGAGTTGAATATTTAGAAATTAAATAGATAATTAATTAAAATTTAACGTGAAAAAAGACCTTAAATATAAAAGAAGTAATTTAATGTTTCTAACGTAATTTTACTGAATTTTATTCTTTTTAAATTTGTTATATTACATACTTTGTTATTAAAATTTTAATTGATTTCAAAGTCTTAAATATTAGAATAATAATAATATTTTTCTTTTTCTTTCCTTCATAGCCTAGACAATTATTTATGTAGAATAGTCCTAAATAAAAAATGAATTCTAAATATAAAGAAATTCTAATCCAAAAGTGAATCTTGAAACTAAATAAATAAACGATAAAATAATAAATCAAGAAAAAAAATGAAAAAATAATTTTATCTACTGACTATATGCCAAATCCTTCTCTTCTACTTAGGACAGATCCAAAATTAAAGTTTTATGAATTCAATATTAAGGTCATTAGCCTTGAAACCATTATATCTTTACACTTTTAGTTTCATATCTACAATTTATTATAGCTTTTTTATTTTTACGTTTAAATTTATACTTTGCATTGAAAGTATTAGTTCAAATGAACCTGTATAGTGGTATCCTACATGTGCCTCTCCTACTTCTAATTAAAATATAAACATTTCTGTTAATTATATTAAATTTATGACGACTTGAATAATCAACTTACAAACTACGTACTCAATTTTTCTTTTTTTGATTATTTTGAATTTTATTCTAGATGCTAATGGACAAAATAATTGGGACGTACCAAATTGCAAGTAGTTTGTTGGCATTAAAGTGGACTACTAGACTTTGAAAATTTGGCTATACTAAATGTACCTAATTCTTGTTGATCAAGATGATGAATATATCTACATATCATGTTGATGATGTGACAACGTATTATCTTGTTCTCAGACGATCCAATGACTTATGTACGATCTATGGTCCACGCTTTCTATTTATTTAGGAGAGGCGACGTGAACTTTGATTTGATCCAGCTATATGATTTTATTTTTTTTAGTTTGTTTAAAAAAAGAATTATGTGTTTTTATTTTTGAAAATAGTTTATTAATAAAATAGGGCAGTACTCATTTTCTTTTACTTCAATAGTCAAATGCCAGGAGGCGGCCAATGAATTGTTGGGCCTTTGAATTTAATATTTTTTTTATCTAAGACATAAATCAGTTGTTCAATCTATATTAGATAATTACTTAGATTTATAAATTTTTTGTAGAACAATTTTTTTGTATAACAAGACTTTGTGAAAGTAATAAACACAAAATTTCTAGTAAGTTTTCAAAATAAAAAATTAAATAGAATATATAAGGACATAGAAACAATATTGAAAAGAAAGAAAATATCAAGAGTTCAAAAAATTTGTGTATGTCCTTAAGATATTTAATCCCCTCACTGTACTTATAGGTTGTGGATTATTTCCTTCCGAGATGAAACGGATATACTTGTTAAAGAAGTAGATGTACCTCAAATTTCAATAACTTCAACGAACTAAAAAAACAACAGAAAAAATCATACAAAGACTCTATTTTGTTTGTAAGAAAATGTATGCAGAAAAAGGAGGAAATTCAATGCTAAAAAATGAGATAATCCCTCTATTTATAGCCAACAAAGGGTACTTATTGTGCCTTATCGGAAAGACCACAACTATTTAAAGGCACAACCTTTTCGGAAAGTTCACTACCATCCAAAAAAGGCACAACCTTTCGAAAATTCACAACTCTTCGGAACATGACCCTTTAGAAAGGTTACAACTTTTCAGAAAGGTTACATATAACACGCCAGCCCGCTACTAATATTGTCTGCTTTGGGCTAAGCCCGCACGGTTTTAAAAAGCGTCACTAATAGGTAAGAGTTATTTACTTATATACCCAGTATCTCTTCTGATGTGTTTTGCCGATGTGAGACTTTTATCTTAAGATGGTCTTCCTCGCTGTATGGGATCCGCCTAGACCTAACACTGAGGTTTGCCCCGCTTAATCGGGATTCGCCTAAACTCAGTTGAACGAGAGTGACTCTGATACCATCTGTAACAACCCAATCCGCGAGTGATATTATTCGTTTTGGGCCTAGACCCGTACGACTTTAAAACGCGTCACTAGTAGGTAAGGGTTATTTACTTATATACCTAGCATCTCTTCTGTGTTTTGTCGATGTGGAACTTCTATCTTAAGATGGATTGTTACATCACGTCCCTTTAGAAAAAGTCCGATCCTTTAGAAAAGTCACAACATTCAGAAAAATCGCAACCCTTCATTTTCATTCACACCTTTAAAAATCCAATAAAATCTCCCTACACTTGTTACTTTTTTTTTTCCTGTTGTTTAATACAACCCAACAAAAATGTAGTGTGATTGCTGAAAAAATTGTGTGGATACAAACAAAGATGAATTTGTAAAAAGAGGTGAAAGACCCTCAAGTGAATCAAGATCAATCAAGTATTTTTTTTTTTACTTTTGGCTACCAACAAAGTAGTGAGCAAATACTAGAATATAAATTGAACAAAGTGAAGAGAAAGATAAGAGCAATAATTAGATGAAGCATCTTTTTTTTTTACGAGAACTTAACAACAGTGAACAACAATCGAATGAGGTGTCTTTTCTTAAGAGAACTTAACAATAGTGTTCCTTAGTTACAACTTACGAGCGAAAGAATCTAATGCCTATCCCTTATATGAGAGGGCTAGTGCCAAGTCTACACTATAGTATTAAAAGACTATACACTTGTCTGAAAAGGCTATTGGGTTCCTACACAAAATCTCCAATTTTCAAATTCAAAAACTTCGATTTGATATTAAAAACAAGAAGTAATTAATGGATAATAAAAATTTAGGCTACCCAATAAATTACACTCGAAAATCACTTCAAAGATCATCACCCACAACCTCCCCAAGATCAAAAGTGAAAAATAAGATCTAATTATCATGATCAAGGACCTGAAACCAGGCCACTGATGTCGCTTAAGCGACATAGGGGTCGCTTAAGCGAATCCCTTTCACTTAAGCGACCTTCGCTAAAGCGAAAGGGCTAGTCGCTTTTGCTGCCTTCGTTGAAGCGAATATTATTCGCAAAAGTGATGGTCACTTAAGCGGTCAATCCTTCGCTTTTGCGAATCCTACACCAAACACCAACAATTAAAATATCAACAGAACCAAAAAGTTGGAATTAACCTTCGAGATTTATTCGGAACCCCATACACACAAACCAGCTATGAAACCCTACTAAACTCAACATTATAGAATCAAGAAAATCATCAAAAATCAAACAGAGGTCTTCTTAACCCAGAAACTGACAAGTCGCAACTAAACTAACTTAGGCACTAGAAATACCAAAACGCTATCGAAACATCCAAAATGCTACTGACACATCTAAAATCTGTGACAAAGCTCATTCTAGCACTAAGATCACCTCTCAGAACCAAGGAAGTCATCAGAAATTCAATCTGAGCACCCGAACTCAAAATATTGACCAAAGTCAAACCTAGGTCAAATATTAACTCAATTTCCAACTCTAGACCTAAAATCCACATCACAACTCCAAATTTGATTCTCGACAACTCCCCTAAACCAATTTTCACATTCCAGAGTACTGATGAAATTAACAGAATTCTAATCTGATACTCAAATCTTCAGATGACTCAAAAATTCAAAATTAAGCAACTTAAGCCTTCAAAACTTAATTCTTTAGCAAAACTCATCTTTTTACAAGATTTTCAAAAACCATCTTTCAAGACCAATGCAAATATAACTCGAGACAGCTGTCGAGAGGGATAAAATGATAATTTTATCAAAAATAACCTTCAGAATCATTACAAAACATACCAAAGCCGATGAACCTTTTTACTTATTACATATGTATATCACAAGCCAAAATTATAAAATGCATGATAAATACAAAGATTGAATCGTTTGACTTGAAAGAGAAGCTTGATATAATCTATTTTTATAAAAATTTGATCTCCGTTGATGATCTATCTCAACCATTTCCTCTTATCTTCAAAAGCTATTTATTGCACCGTTAGAAAGAAACTTCTAATTTGTTTTTTCTTTTGTACGTACATGACATTAATAGTCCCAAAAAAAAAAAGGAAAATTTGCAAAGTTATAGTTACGTACGTCCAAAATCCAAATAGTAAGTCAACTACATTATTGGTTCCAAAACGTTTACTTTTAATCAATTGACTTCACGAAGGCATGCAACCATTGTGCATAGTACTAGCTACATATAGTTTATCTTTATCTCATGGTGTCCATGATTGTGACATATTAGCTAACTTTGACTCCAATATTTATGTACATATTATTTTGATAATGATATATTATAGTGAAGTGGTTATATCTATCCAATCCAAGCTATAGTAAAGATTGTTAGAATCGTGGACTTCTTATATGGTTTTGAATTACCTTTTCTTATTGAGTTAAAGTCCTCAATTTATTTTTTTAATTTTGATGCTAGAACCAGACTCATCCAATTTATTATTTCTGATGTTGCGCTCCTCATTTTATATTATTCACACTCTAAATGTCTAGCCATGGACATGCAAGAGGGTGTTGGATGGGAGTTCTTCATCATTTGTTTAATGGGGTCAAATGTGGACCTTATATGATTTTGAATTATCCTTCCTTTTTAAGTTAGGTTTTGAGATTGAGTTAAATCCAAGATTCATTTCTTTTTATAATTTTAAAGACTAACTCATCCCAATTCATTGTTTCTGATATTGTATTGTGCTCCCGTCTTATATTATCCACACTCTAAATATCTAACTCTACGCATGTTGCGAGTGTTGGAGTTCCACATTATTTGTGGGATGGAAAGATGAATTCCTTAGTTATATGATTTATATATTTCTCTCCTCGTAAGCTAACTTTTAGACTTTAGTCAAACTCAAAGGCCACGTGTTAATGATAAAGAAATTATAACGATACAATAATTAGACTACAATAAAGTTGCCACGTGTCATTGTCTTTTTGACTTTTCAAATGTTTGCTTAATGGTTACGTAACAAAGTCTAAAATTTTCAAAATGTCTATTTCATCACCATTAATTCTTCACAACAAAGATGGAAATATTTCCTTGTCAACTTATCTTTCATTTGGGACATAAAAACATGTGTTGGAATGTCATGAAATGGTTTTAATAATATTTAATTTAGAAATATATTTAGGTGGACAACTGTAAATTTACGTAAATTCATAATTATTTTTTAAAAATAATTATGTATTGTAATATCTATATTGATGAAGCAAATTGGAGGTAAATAAATGCTTTAATTTAATTAGGTTGATTATTATCCCTTAGTCAAAATTCAATTAATAAATGTCTTCTCATAACTAAAAGAAGAAGAAATGTGATTAACAATTTAATAGTGACAAGTAGGAAAATACAGTTAGAAGTTGCCAAGGGCTTGATCACCACAGATTTAATTTATTTTATTTTATTCAAAATATATATTGGTCCCCAATTAATTTTGCCTACTGCAATAAGGAAAATGGAGATTAGAAATTGATTTTCTTATATTTTAAAAAAATAAAAGAAATTGTTTACAATAAAACAAATGGCCATAGTCAATGCTGATAGTGACAAGTTCCTCATGAAGTTGGAAAGTACAACCTGTTAAACCTATTTTTTCCTACACTTAATATAGGTATCTTTTTTCCGCAGAATTCGGACCTGAGACATCTGATTAAGATGTGAATGAATTTATATTAGTGTTTGTATATATCTCGTTGTTCCCTATCTGCATTTATACTTAACTTTCGGATGTGTTTTTTTTTTTTAAAAAAAAAACACCTTTCATGAGTCTTGATGAAAAGAAAATTATGGTGTGAAAAAAGTACAAAAGAAAACTTAAAAAGTCTATTTGGATTGACTTTTGATTTATTAATCAAAATTTATAAGTCAAAAATTATAATTTATAATTTTTAACTTATTTTTATAATTTTTAGCTTAAAATCAAAGGCTC
The DNA here is from genome assembly GCA_038996855.1 of Solanum aculeatissimum. NCBI lineage: Eukaryota > Viridiplantae > Streptophyta > Magnoliopsida > Solanales > Solanaceae > Solanum > Solanum aculeatissimum. The sequence continues at coordinate 8,762 of JBCEWC010005766.1, read as the reverse complement.
ATAATTATTTTCTTAATTTATTATAATATTCAAAAAATAATAAAAAAATATTTTTACTTTAAAACATTTATAATAAATCAAAATAAAGAGGCTCTTTATTTGGCAAATGCTTATATGCACTTGTTATCTATACCAAAACAAATTATTGATTCAACATTAGTCATAATTTTAAATGAAAATGACAAGACATGTATCCCAATTAAGGATTACAAAATCAACCCATAAGACTTTGTCTAAAGATGTGTAGGTTTAAGGGATTAATAACCTTCTTATTTATTAACTCAATCAATTTTAATATGCTTAATTTAATTATTTTCAAACTAGGCTAATGTATAATTCAAATTCAATCATGAAAAATTTCACAAGTTATACGCTATGTGACAAAAGTTGTGCTCTAGCCCCTAAAACAAAGTTCTCTAAAAGTCTTGCCTTGTGAATCAGATAGTACGGAACTTATGCCTTAGGGCAAATTACTTTAGGCAAAACATTTTGCCTTGGGCAATAATTTTGATAGTGAAATTAGGTTGTAGTTAAGGATATTTTAGCCACAAATTTTCATTAAATGAACAATAGGGTTAAAAATTAAAGATCACAATTTTGAGGGGCAAAAGTTAAAGACCACCTCGAAATAGGGCAGTTCGTGCAAAACTCGTTTAAAACTAATTAGTAAGAATTATGCGGATTGAATTATAATTCATGATCCAATTTTTATTCAATTTTAATCTAATCTGTTTTAACTCAAGTAACTTTTGAGCGAATCAATATTTCACTTATTTATTAACTAAGACCATTTTTAACATGTTCAGATTAAGTTCAACTTGCTCAGTTGACATTAGGGGCAGAACTAGGGTAGGGGGAGGGGATATATGAACCCCCTCAGCGAAAAATTACACTGTATATAAGGTAAATTTTCTATATTTTCGTATATATATATATTAAACTTGAACCTCTTAAATAATAAGCAAAATTTAGCATAATAATAGGTCTCCTTTTAAATGAACCTTCATGCTCAGGATTTGAATCTCACTCAAAGCATTATTTTTTAGCTTCTCTTAATTATTCCTTTGGAAATTATATTTTGTTGGTTTAGTCACACATTTATACTTTTATATTTCAAACCCCCTGAGTTAAAATCCTGAATCCGCCACTGGTTGACACCCCTAATTGCAAATTCTTTATTTTTTTTTAAAAAGGCAGGGATGAATATACCTTGTTCTAAATAATATCACATAACATTGTTTCCCTTTACTTTTATAGGTAGGGCAAGTTGTGAATATATTTAGAGAGGCCAATAAGGCAATAATAGCTGTGCAGAAAATGTTAGTTTTGGTGACATTTAATTTTTGCTTTACATTGTTTTATCTTTCACAAGTTTCTTCTCATCCAAAAATATCTTTGTCAAACAACTGGCTCACTTAGCAATAATGTGGTAACATTTCACTATCACAATAAATGTTTGCTTCTTTTGAAATTATTAAGCTTTTTTTTGTCTCCAAGTAAATGTTTTTAACAGGTAATAATATGCTGCAATTAAGTGCTTATTATTAGTTTTTCAAAATTTAACCATGTAAATATTCAGCTAAGGGATGAGAACATGGACTCCTTATATGGTTTTGGACAATTCTCCTCTCATGAACGAGCTCTTGGGATTGAGTCTAAGGTCCACTTCTTCATCAAGGTGTTAATGTAGATACTGAAATTTTATGGGATTCTACAAGGCGCGTTTGAGTCTAGTTAAGTTTCCTGGAGGCTACTCTATCATAAATTCTAGCTTATATCTATATAAAGAGCGTTATATTCTCTTAAAAAGGCATCTCAAAAATTTCATAAATTCATGAAATATTCACACAAATCAATCGAGATCAAATAAATCTCAAGGAGGTCCATATTATCCTAGTTAGAAATCTAAGTAGAGAAGAATCGAGGGACAACAGATTTGCACCCATATTGTTTTATCATCAATAAAACTATATTTTTTCATATTTTATTTGTAATTACAATCCATTTTTCATCACTTTAAAATTTATAGCAGACAGTCAAATCTAGCTCTTGATGAATCAAGCTCATGTAGACACACCTACAACAGAAAATTCGTCATCTTAGAAGGAATTGCTTTGAGATTAAAACCTTACGAGTTTTTAAGATTTTCAAATACCCATATTTGTTTTTTAAAATATAGATATTTCCTCCTTACCATGCCTATCTAATAAATTCATTGCCTTTAAAAAAAAATATTTTTACACTCCATATTATTTTTTATTATCTTCACTTATTGAGTGCACAATTTAGTTTCCTTAGGATTTGGAAAGACTAAATTAATGTTAGATTGCAGTGATAAGATTAAGACCATACCTTGAATGGAAAAAGTTAGCATTAAAAGAAATCAGTTGAAATATCAAAGTGAGACAGCAGTTAATTACTTGGTTGGACTTTAAAAAATATCACTGTTGCTTTCTTATCTTTACAAAAAAAAAAAAAACATAACCTTATGTTTATATAAATTAGTTATATCACTTTCACAATTAAACTGAACCAATATTATTACATATTAATTAGTAACACTCCACTTTACCAAAATTTGGAGATTTTTAATTCAACTTTTTGTGAAGCATGAGGAACAAAAACTCAAGTTGGTGCTCTAATAAAAACATATGTTAATTGGTATGATTATGTCATTTAAAGCTTAAACTACTAAAGTATAAATAATTTTATTACTTCATTATGATATAAGTGTTGGAATATTTTAAAGAAATCACTTAAGATCTTTCTAGTAAATCATTAGACAGATGAACATTTTTATATAAGAATGGTAAGAACATCGATCTTGTTCCATTGAAGTAAGTTGTCTGAAGAACTTGACCTTCTAAACATCGAAGATTGTTTTGCAGTATTCTTTTCCAAGATGGAGAGAAAGAGAAAAAACATATCTTCTGATTTAGGGATCATGTCTATTTAAAGATTACGCCCTTTCATGCAAGGTACATTTTCTTAATTATAAGTTTCCATTATAATTATAGAAAAGGTTAATAGATATTTATATTTTATGCCCGGATATATATAATACTTTATTAGATAAAAAAATGACTTTTAAATGATAGCATATTTATATACAAATATATTAATATGTAAGTTTACAAAATATAAATTACTAACGATAAGTACTTTTTTGTGTGTGTGAGAGAGAGACTATATATATGCTCTATTACCATATTAAGTTGTGTAAACAAATCATTACACAAATAATAAGTCCTTAAAATATACACTTTTACAATTATCTTTTGAAGTCTAAATATCAAGTTTAGTTTGTTAAATTATAGTTCTCAATGTATTTTCATTTTTTCCCCTTGTCTTTACCATTCTAGAATTCAAAATTGTAAGATAATACTTAATAAAATTAGATTTTTTTTTTAATAATTTAAATTTTTAGATAAGATATACACATACCTCTTCTATACGGTATTAGATTAATTAGGCACAGATTCTGAGTTCAAATAATGTTACCACTTATTATCATATATATGAATTTCTACATTTTCACTATTTAAAAGAATCAAGTCCACATGTGAAGGGACTCATGCAAGATAATACTAATAATTAACTTAAACATATAACAATATTCTCTCTAATATTGTGGCCTACAATTATATTTCTTTTAATTCATCTGTGTTTTTCTTGGACTACTTTTTTGTAACAAGTATATCAAAGTGAATAAAATTAGAATGTTTTGTTGCAGCTAGTGGGGACTTGTGGACAGGGTAGCACATTAAAATTCAAAATAATTATTAGGTTTTAATTTCTATACACCCCCAAAAAATTTTTTTTTTAAAATAAAAATAAATTGTGTATGTGAATAATAGCTTTTATTTATTTTCCAGCAGCAATCTGATGGATGTGAGTACACAATGCTGGCTGTCTTCATAATTTTATACTCTAAAAGCTCCCATCTACCACTTCTTCTTTGTTCATAAATGTTTTGTGATTTCAAATCTGCTCTTTTTAAAGTCACTTTCCGTACACCAACCATAAAGGCTTTCTGTTGAGGTCATGACATGCCCAAAATAAATCTATCGATAAATTTCGTTTAGACATTCGAATTATGATATGTTTTAAGTTCACAATCTGGATGCATGGTCATAAAGTGTTCATATTTGACATTTTCAACTCAAAATCTTTTAAAAAGTTTCCCGTGTTCACGAGCGTTCATTACGTAAATAAGTTAATTAATCATATAACATATGCATACTTCTTTAATTGTACACACATATCAGGTAATGTTTTTGACACGCTTGAGACATGACCAAAGAAAACTTTCTAAAATATGAGATGTATGCATAGCTATGAATAGTCATCGACTTCCAAGGGGCTATCAAAATTAATTACTTAGAATAATGATGTTTATAGATAAGTTTGTTAGTGATTTTTGGGGATGTTTTTGATAAGTTAGAAAATTGATGTTTCCTTTTCACATACCTAATGTGTATACATTATGAATAATTATTAAAGATTGTTAAAGTCACGAACCGATCAGTTGGTGGGAGTTGAGAGAATGACAAAAAACTATTATTATATTTTGCAGTAGCATTTAGTCCAACTTTGAACCTTCTTTTTATACTTAGACTTGGAATTACATTTCTCATCAACCAAATAAAAAACAACACTACTAAAGTTGTATTCCTTTCTCTTTCACTCTCTCATGGATCTCATTTCAATTTTATTCTATGGTCTTCCTTTATTTTACCTACTCTATTTGATATGGAAGATTATCGATCGAAAGAGACACCAAAATTGTTACATTTTGGACTATGAATGTTACAAACCAACCGATGATCGAAAGCTTAGCACAAGATTTTCAGGGGAAATAATTCGGAGGAACAAACACCTTGGCTTGAATGAGTACAAGTTCCTCTTGAAAGCTATCGTTAGCTCAGGCATTGGTGAACAAACGTATGCACCACGAATGGTGTTTGATGGTCGTGAAGCATGTCCTACCTATGAAGATGGTATTTTGGAGATGGAAGAATTTTTCCAGGATAGTATTGATAAGGTCTTGAAGAGGAACAAAATTTCCCCTAGTGAAATTGATGTTCTTGTGGTCAATATATCTATGTTGACTTGTATGCCATCGTTGGCTGCACGAATAATCAAGTACTACAAGATGAGGGAAGACATCAAGATGTATAACATCACCGGGATGGGGTGTAGTGCTAGTATCATATCGATAAATGTCATTCAAAGTATTTTCAAGAACGAGAAGAACAAGGTTGCACTTATGGTGACATCTGAGTCCTTGAGTCCAAATTGGTACACGGGGAACGATAGATCTATGATTCTTGCTAATTGTTTGTTTAGGTCAGGGGGTTGCGCGATTTTATTGACAAACAAAGTGGATTTACAACACAAGGCTATGTTCAAGTTGAAACAACTAGTTAGGGTACATCATGGTGCAAAAGATGAATCCTATGATAGTTGTATACAAAGGGAAGATGGTCAAGGTAAAATAGGGTTTCACCTTGATAAAACACTACCAAAGGCCGCCACACGTGCACTAGTCGATAATTTGAAACAAATTGCTCCTTTGATCCTTCCAGTAAGGGAGCTACTTCGATATGCTATCGCGTTATTCGTGAGAAAAATGAATTGGAGCTCAACAAAAGGAGGACCTAAGCCAATGATCAATTTCAAAACAGGTGTGGATCATATTTGTCTACACACTGGAGGAAAAGCAGTGATTGATGGAGTTGGAGCAAGTTTGAACTTAAGTGAGTATGATTTAGAGCCAGCAAGAATGACATTACATAGATTTGGTAACACTTCTGCAAGTAGTCTTTGGTATGTTTTGGGGTACATGGAGGCTAAAAAAAGGCTTAGAAAAGGTGATAAAATACTTATGCTTAGCTTTGGAGCTGGATTTAAGTGTAATAGTTGTTTGTGGGAAGTGTTGAGAGATTTGGGTGATGCAAATGTGTGGAAAGATTGTATTGATAATTATCCACCAAATACTTTGGTCAATCCTTTCTTGGAGAAATTTGGATGGTTAAATGATGAAGATCCAGACACATTCTATGTTCCAGATGATTATGTTATCCCTTAAGCTATGTGTTTTGTTTGTTTTTTTTCCAAAGAAAAAAAGGTTTTTTTTTTCTTGCTTAAATAATATTCAACTTCCTTTTCTTCTTATTCATTTTTTTTTTACTTTATAGTTTTTGTTTTTTCTTCATTAGGTTTCTTTCTGGGTTTGGGATAATTGAAAGATCTCATAGCTTCTTTTATTTATATATTTTTTTTATATATATGTTAAAAGAAAAGTTGTTCTTGTTGATCCATAGGTGGATTCTTTTCCCAGTAATTAAGGAAATTGTTCCATGTATGTACCAAGACTAATCAATCATACTATTGTTATTATTATTAAGAGATTAATTCCAATTAATTCCCTAATTAACTTATATGAAACTTCTTCTTTTATTAATATTTTATTTCCTCTTTATTTTGGTACACTATTCACGTATTCAGTTTAGAATTTTCACTTACAGAATTCAAAATACGAAAGAAGTCAAGAGAATTCAATATCTACTCTATATTAAAAAATACTTTTTTTTTTAATTATTTTTCTTTTTAAAAAATTAGTGTACAGCCAATTAACATAGATATAAAATAATTTGGGCATTTTCTGAACCTTCTGGGAAAGGAAACAGCTACGTATACTAACTCATTTCTCCTTACCCCACTTCCCTTAATATGATAATGTGTGATGAATATTTATTTTGCATTCATGACTTTGGTGCATGTCCAACTACGACAATTTAAGATGCACATGAGGAATTAAAGGTAGTTCAATATCCAAAACTAGTCCTAGCACTGAAAATACTTGTGGATCGTTTGGTCGGAGAGATAACGAAAAATAATGGAGAGATCGATAAAATATAAGATGTTAGGAATATGGATTAGTAGTCTTGGAATTATTTGTCGATTATTTGTTTTAAAATGATGAAATGACTAATTTTCATTTTAAAAATAGGACATGATCCTATATAAAATTTAATTATTTTTGAAGTTTCAAACCTAATTTTTGTAGCCCAATAAATTCTTCCTTTCTTGAAAAGTCTTTTCTAGAAAAATCGATTAGGAGGTCATTGCCTTCCCAATCTAATATATATGTAAATATTAAAGGGCATCAACTTGGGTCGTGGTGCAGTAGTAAAATTGTTCTATCCTTAATTAGAAGACTTAGATTCGAGCGCTAGATATGAAGAATATCTTATTGGGAGTATTAGTGGCGATGACAGAAATTTCAGCAAGAGTGTTCATAATATAAAGAAGTAACACTTAAAGTGGTAAAAATTGCAAAAAGATAAACGAGGTGGGGCGGCGAGCAACGGAAAAGATTAATCTTAACCCGCGATAATTTAGCTCGCCCTCTCTCCCTTCTTTAACATTTTTTTTTCTATTTTTGCCCCAACCCTTTTTAATTTTTTTTTTCTGTGTATGTTTTTTCTTTCCATTTTACAATATTCTACTTACTATATTTTGATCTTTAAATTCTTTTCGTTCCAAATTAAGGTGCTTTTTAATCATGTATCATCTTTAAAAATAGTCAAGATTCTTATACGATAAAGATGCTAATTTATGATTATGATATATATATATATATATGAAGTATTTTATTTAAATATGCTACATTAATTATAAAAATCTACTATTATAAGAATAAGGAATTTTTACCAAATTACACTACTTATATTTTTATATTTTCAAAAAATTCTACTCGTTTGAAAAAATTACATTTATTCCTCACTACAAAAAAATGCTCAATTTGTGGTGGTTAACTTGTGAGAGTTTTAAGAAACCCCACTATTAATTCCTTTTGTGACGTTTTATTCCAATTCCCACAATATAATTTTTTTGTGGTAGTTTTATTATGGGTGTTACAAAATCGCCACAATCTTGTATAGTTTGTGGCAATTACCAACTCCCAAAACTTGTTATATTTATATATATGTGTGTGTGTTTATATTTATTTTTATTGCATTTTAACTTTATATATATTTATATATTTATGAAATATTTATATGTATTTTTATTTGCATTTTAACTTTATTGAAGATTTTTTTATTTTTTAAGATAAGCAATTTTATTGTAGTTAATAAAAAATAGTATAGGGAAAAACAAAACGAAAGTTTGTTCTACAGGACAAAAAAAGATGTTTTATTTTTTATTTGGACCTAAACTGAATCAAAATTCTAACTTCTTTCTCCAAAATATTAAAATAGCCTAAGACCAAAATTCTTTTCCTTTAATCAAGTAACCCACTACCTCTTCCCACGTCACACACACCCATATCCCATAATCTTTTCCTTTAATCCACTCATTTTCCGTCACTCTCCTTTCTTTCTTCTTTACCTCATTTTCTGGTTAAGTTTTTTTGGTGTGTGATTTTTGCTAATTAATATTTTTTTCTCGTAGGTTTTGCAAAGTGAATTGAAAGGTACATAATTTTTTAAAATGTAAAGGTAAAGATATATGTGTACCAGGACAGTGGTGGATCCAGGATCCGAAGATAGTGGGTGCTTCACTTTTATTAATATAAAGTTGTTATCGTTCATTTATTTTTTTATGACACGGAAAATTCACAGCCTCTGTCCTTTGTGTGCGCACAGAATAAAATTCTCGCTCCTATACAATAGCGTTCAAGCCACATAGGAGAGGTAAGTCGCACTAGGCAAGCTCGGTGCGACGAGCTCGACACAGAAGACAAACCCCTTGCT
>JBCEWC010005765.1:0-24310 GCA_038996855.1 Solanum aculeatissimum | reverse complement strand
CATATACATATACATATACATATACATATACATATACATATACATATACATATACATATACATATACATATACATATGCATATACATATACATATACATATACATGCTTTCAAACGAAGGATAAGTACTTTCAAATCAATGCAATACAAGGTTGGGCTAAAAATCCAAATCGTAATTCAAGTCTTTTCATATTTAGGCTAAAAACCAAACAAGAGTTCAAGTATCGAGTACAAGGGAAAATGCCTAGGAGTATCTCATTCAAGACAAGTATAAAATGGTGTAATCACCCCAAAATTCCCAAAACACCAAGTCAAGAAAAGATGTGATCACAATCTAGTCATATCCCATGTCGTTCAAAATCAACTTAAGTCAAGTCAATGTGGGACTAAGCCCATATCAAGAGTTTCATCAAAATCAAGTTTCAAGTATGCATATGTCATGAATGATAATGAGAATAGCATGGGAAATTAGATTTCATAATAGGAAGAATTAATATGAAATTCATAGTTAAATAAACAATCAAAGCTTAAATAATATCACCCATGCATAGATTTGAAGAGTAAGGGGGCATGCACAATTGAACCTTCATAACACCAACGGAATTCAATAAATTAGGGCTTAATTCACTTTAAAATTAATAATTAAATACAGCTCATACTTCAATTTAATTAAATCATTCATAATTTAAAAGACCCGAATTTAAAGTAAGCATAATTTCATAAAATCAATTGAAGAAATTCATTTGGGGCTTCATGGTTGAAAGGAGCCATGAATAAATTCTCACATACCTTGATTAACTAGAAACTTCAGAGAGAAGAGAGATTGAAGAAGAAAGCTTCCTTGAATTTCAACTCTGGCCTTCAATCTACACTTGGAAAAGAGCCTTTGGAAGAAAGAGTTTGAAAACATTCTAAGAGTTGGAAGAAACTAGAATTGAATGAAGGTGTATAGGCTAATTCAGGGGTTTAGAAGGGTTTAGGAAGACTAAAATGTCCTTAGGTATCACCAAAATTACAATTAAACTATTAATAAAATGGATGAGAAAAACTGAAAATGTCGCCCTCATGGTCCACTACACGGACTGTGTAGTGGTCACATGTACCATGAACCCTCCCGTGAAGCTACACTTAGAAAATATTTTGTTGATGAAAGTCCGAGATGGTAATTCCATACTTAGAAAACTTTTACTCCCACAACCACATGGTAGGCCTCAGGGTCCGTGAGTCTTCACACGGACCATAAACTGGCCCATGGAACCTCACTTGGCTCAGAGCCTTTTCTGGAGCCTTTACACGGATAGGTTCACGAGCCATAAGGCCTCACACGATTCATGAACCCTCCATCCTCATTGATGCGATTTTCGGAACACTAACCTTATACATAGAATCAATCCTCAAGTCAAGGCCATCCCGAAACACCTTAACATGCCTCGTGAGATATCACAAGAGCCTCTTCAAGGACCATGAAGTGGCACACGATTCGTGAAGGCTACCATGGGAGTGTGCCTTAGCCAAATTCCATAAATGGATCTCTATGCAGGCATTTCCACCCAAAAAGGCCATAACTTCTTCATCTGAACTCTGAATCAAGTGGACCAAAGTGCGTTGGAAAGATAACTCAAAGAGCTTCAACTTGATAGGTCATAGCCCTCCCAGTTCTAATTGTGCTAAGAGATATGGCCATTTAACGTCAGTACTTCCATAAGACGTCATGTAAAACTTAACCAATGGGATTTCTTTGAATATGACCATCCAAGAGAGACTCATGAAGCTCATTAACCAACCATGATAGTTTCAAATCAGATTTTAATCAACTTCACAAGGTTCTAAAATTTTTGGGTTGTTATATCATCTCCCCCTTGGGAACATTCGTCCTCGAATGGGCTAGAACAAGGCTTGAAAGGCTTGACTTAAACAAGAAACATTTCAATATAAAACCATAATGCATAATTTACCATTTGAAAATCACAAAGCCATTTAACTCATGTTAAAACATCATTCAAATCATTTTCGTGCACATGTATACATGTCATGCCATGAAACTCAAGAAATAAAGACCATTCGGGAAGGATAGAACCTAGTACCTTAGGCTTGAGTAGATTAGAAGATATAGGGATATCTCCTCATCATGTCCGACTCTGCTTCCCATATAGCACTCTCCACATGTTGGTTCCTCCAAAGCACCTTAACCGAAGCCATCTCCTTGTTGCGAAGTCTCTTCACTTGCCTATCCAAGATTTCAATCGCCACTGTTTCATAAGTCAAGTTCTCCTCAACTGTAACACCCTCCAAAGGTACAATCGCCTTAGGGTCACCAACCAACTTCCTCAACATTGACACATGGAACACCGGATAAATGGAACTTATATCCGAAGGTAATTCCAATCTATAAGCTACATTGCCAACCTACTCAATAATCTCATATGGCCCAATATACCGAGTACACAACTTACCTTTTTTACCAAAACGCATAATATCCTTCATAGGTGAGACCTTCACATAAACCCAATCATCCACATGAAACTCGAGGTCTCTCTTCCTAACATCCTAGTAAGACTTTTGGCAATTTTGAGTCATTATCAACCTTTCTCTAATCAACTTCACCTTTTCATAGCTTCAAACACCAAATCCGGGCCTATCAATGCCATCTCACCCAACTCAAATCATCCTATCAGGGATTTACAACTCCTACCATACAAAGCTTCAAATGGAGCCATACTAATGTTAGCATGGAAACTATTGTTGTAGGCAAATTCAATAGCGGTAGATGATCATCCCAATTCCCTTTGAACTCCAACACACAAGCCCTCAACATGTCCTTCAAAGTTTGGATTGTCCTCTCGGCTTGTCCATCGATTTGAGGACGAAAAGTGGTACTCAACTTCACCTTAGCACCAAGGCCTCTTTAGAACGACCTCCAAAACATGTGAAGTAAATTGAGCACCATCATCTGATATGATAGACATAGGTATACCATTCAACCTCACCAATTCTCAGTTATACAAACTAGCATAATCTTCAACATTGTAAGTAGTCTTGACTGGTAGAAAGTGAGCCGACTTGGTCATTTGATCAACAATAACCCATATAGAATCAAATTGGTTACGAGTACGGGGAAACCCTACCACAAAATCCATATTAACATCTTCCCACTTCTATATAGCAATCTTAATATCTTAAGCCAAACCACCGGGCCTTTAGTGTTCTACCTTGTTGGCAATTTGGACATTCTGACATAAACTTAACTATGTCTTTCTTCATGCCATGCCACTAATACACCTCTCTCAAATCTTGATGCATATTAGTGAATCCTGGATGAATAGAATATTGGGAGTTATGGGCCTCACTCATGATAGGCTTCCTAAGTCCATCAACCTTCGGAACACACAACCGTTTTTGGTACCGTAGCACACCATCTCCCCCTTGGGAGAAAACATCTATCTTCTTTTCGACAACCAACTTCTTCAATTCAATAAAAGAAGGATCCAAATCTTGTTTTTCCTTTACATCAACAACCACAGAAGACTCAGACCCATATTGAACAAGAATACCACCATCATCGGATTTAGTCAATCTAACACCTAACCTAGCCAAACGGTGCACATCCTTTACCAACTCCTTCTTTCCTTCATCGACATGAGACACACTACCTATGAATAGTCTACTAAGGGCATCCGCTATGACATTCGCCTTGTCGGGATGATACAAGACACTCATGTCATAGTTCTTGAGTAGTTCCAACTACCTCTTTTATCTCAAGTTAAGATCTCTTTGGGTGAACACATATTGCAAACTCTTATGATCGGTGAAAATATCTTCATGAACCTCATACAAGTAATGTCTCCAAATCTTTAAACCAAACACCACCGCCGCTAACTCAAGATCATGGGTTGGGTAGTTTCGTTCATGCACCTTTAATTGTCGAGATGCATAAGTTATCACCTTACCATGTTGCATAAGCACACAACCCAATCCAATCCGGGAAGCATCACAATATACCACAAACCCATCTAGCCCATTTGGTAAAGTCAAAATGGGAGTCGATGTAAGCCCCTCCTTCAAAGTCTAAAAACTCTTCTTACACTATTCGACCACACAAACTTGGATTTTTTTTGAGTAAACTTAGTCAATGGGATGTGACGGATGAGAATCCCTCAACAAACCTCCGATAATAACCAGCCAACCCAAGGAAACTTTGAATATTAGAAGGGGTCAACAGTCTAGGCCAATTCTTCACTACTTCGGTCTTTTTGGGATCCACCTTAATACCATCACTAGACATCACACGGCCAAGAAAAGCAACTTTTTCCAACAAAAATCACATTTACTAAACTTGGTAAATAACTTCTTCTTCCTCAAGATCTGAAGCACTAACCTTAAGTGATCTATATGTTCCCGCTCATTTCGGAAGTAAATCAGGATATCATCGATGAAGACAACCACAAACCTATCAAGGAATGGCTTGAACACTCAATTCATAAGATTCATAAACACCGTCGGGGCATTGGTAAAACCAAATAACATTACCACAAATTCAAAATGTCCATACCGAATTCGGAAAGCTATCTTAGGAATATCACGCTCCCTCACCTTCAATTGATGGTAACCTGAACGAAGATCTATCTTTGAGAAATGAGTAGCTCCTTGAAGTTGATCAAACAAATCATCTATCCTAGGCAACGAGTACTTATTCTTGATGGTCACCTTGTTCAATTGTCAATAGTCAATATACATTCGAAGTGACCCATCTTTCTTCCTTACAAACAACACAGGAGCACCCCAAGGTGAAATATTTGGCCTAATAAAGCCTTTCTCCAGTAGGTCTTTCAACTGATCCTTCAACTCATTTATTTCAGCTATGGCCATACGATAAGAGGGAATGGAGATAGGTTGAGTATCCGAAAGGAGATCTATGCCAAAATCCACCTCTCTTTTAGGAGGAATACCGGGCAAGTCTTTGGGAAACATATCGGGAAATTCATTAACCACCAAAATTGATTCAAGAGTAGGTGACTAACTCTGCATGTATCTAACCCTTACAATATGATAGATGCACCCCTTAGAAATCATCTTCCGGGCTTTGAGATAGGAAATAAATTAGCCTTTAACAATGGAGTCACTACCATTTCATTCCAAAACAAGTTCATTAGGAATTTGAAATCTGACTTGTCTAGTCCTGTAATCAACCGAGCCATATGACGCATGCAACCAATCCATCCTAAGAATAATATCAAAGTCAAACATCTCAAGTTGTACAAGGTCACCGGAAAAGATTTTATGGAAGATTAAAACAGGACATCAATGATACACTTTTTGGGAAATGATAGACTCGCCTACGGGAGTATAAACTGAAAATGGCTCCCTCAAGGTTTCAGGACTCAAACCAAATTTAACAGCCAATAAAGAAGTCACAAAAGATAAATTCTCACCTGGATCAAGCAAAACATAAGTATCAAAATCAAAGACTTTTAACATACCTGTCACAACATCCGGAGCCTCATCCAACTCCTGTATGGCATGAAGAGCATAGAACCTATTGTTTCTGGGAGCACCACCAACTTAAGCCTTTCACAGACCCTGACCGCTTGGAACCCCTTGACCCTTCTTTGCATTCTAGGGACAATCAACAACTTGGTGGTCCATACTACTACACCCGTAGTAGGAACCCGAGATCCTCCTACATTCACCCGATTGATTTCTTTCACATTAGTCACATCGAGGAGGCAGTGGTCCACCTCCAACTTGCGCCTTGGGAGGGGGCAACCTAAAATTGGCAAACCTCACATTCGAGCCTTGGCCTTGTTGGAATCGGCCATTTCCACCACGACTCATAGAGTTAGAGAACCCACCATTATACCAGGCTCTCTTAGAATCATTCACCCTTCTCTCCTTGAGTTTCTACCACTCAATTTGTTTAGCATAAGTCATAAGCTTGGAAATATCCATCTCCCGAATAAGCACAACAGTGCGACATTCCTTCACCACCAAATTAGAGACCTCGAAAATAAACTTGTGCATCCTTGCACGGGGATCAACCACTAGCGTGGGAGCATACTTTGAGAACTTTGTGAACTTGAGAGAATAGTCCCTCACAAACATGCCTCCTTGCTTGAGGTTAATAATTCTGTCATCTTAGCCTCCCTAAGTTTAAGAGGGAAGAAACGATCCAGAAAAGAAAACTTGAACTCTTTCCAATCAACCTTTACATCAACAACCCTCTCAACCAACTACTGATTATACCACACCTGGGCCACATCTTTCAACTTTAAGCAACTAGTTCATCTTTCTCTTCAGAACTCACACCCATGATATTCAACACTTTAGTAAACTCATCAACAAAGTCTTTGGCATTCTCATCAGCTTTTGAACAAAGAACTTTGGAGGATTCATCCGAGTGAAGTCTCTCACCCTAGAGGTTAGAGTGTGACCATGAGTAGGATTGGCCGGTCTGGCCTGATTTGTCATAACTTGAGCCAACATAGAAACAATATTTTTGAATCCAGCATGGGTCACTTGCTCCCCCATAGGATCTTGAGGGGCTTGTTCCTTGTAAACCGAGGCCTCTCTATGGAGAGGAGCTCTTCGGAGAGGCATCTTCTGAAAGAGTGACAAGAACACCAACAATTCAGGAAACCTTATGAAATAGTTCACAACATGACAAAAGATGCAATGAAGTGAGACAATTCCTAAAATATCGCCATAGCCTCTCACTCATAGGTATGGCGTGCATCACACCTATGAATAAGACTCTACTTGACATGGCATGCTGGACTCCGAGGACTATTTACAAACCTAGTGCTCTAATACCATCTATGTCATGATCCAAAAGTAGGGCCTAGATGTAACATGGCGAATGAGAACTCGAGAGTCCTCAATCAAGCCATCTTAGCATCAATTTACACATCATTGGATTGTAAGCGCGTAATTTAACAAGAACCACATAATTCTAAGGGATTACATAATTTTGGACTTAAGCTATGGGATATCATTTGAAAAATGATTTACATGAATCACATAACATATAGCAAATACGTTCTACGGGGCGGATAAGTATGACTCAAGCTATGGGGGCAAGGAGGGACTTGAGACTTTTCACATAAGCACATTCTCATTAAATATATCATAATAACATAAGCATAATCATAGTCAAAGCATGATATAGTCATAGCATCTCAAACAAACATATAATAGGGGAGTACAATAGAATACGATATGTCCAACAATGCCTCTACATAGGATAAGATGGGGCCACGGCATGTCCCGGGATCACTCTCAAGTCATAAGACAGAAAAGTAAAAAACCAAAACATAGGGTAGAGGGAGGTGGGTATTGCCCTTGAAGTAAAGGGCTCACCACTAGCAACAATCCGAGATCACCAAGCTAAACGTTCAAATGTGGATAGATATCGTCTCCCGCCCCTACTAGGATAAATCATGTAGACAAAGAGTATGGGTTAGCACATATAATGCACTAAGTATGGGAGCATGCAATGCATATGAATGTGAAACCTATAAAACCAGTTAGTATATCAATATGCCATGAAATCCATGATGCATGCAATGTCATAATGCTTAAAATATCAAGGATGAGACTGTAACTGACATGAACTCCCGATGTCAAACCTCTGCATCGAGATAAGAGTGGACTACTTGCCACGGGTAGCCCACACTACACCGTACGACCCGGTCTTTACGGTGTGATGGCCACCTTCCTTACAACTCAGTATTTTCAGAAGAAATTTCAAGTCATATCATATCAAGAGTGTAACCATACCTTATGACCCAGTCATTTCAGTAAGGGTTACATACCTATGCTGGCATATAGTTCAAGAGAAAGGAGTGGGACCCTTGGAGATAGCCCACTTACTACAATCCCATAAATGTTAAGTCGTCATCCCACAAGAATACATATGCATATACATGCTTTCAAATGAAGGATAAGTACTTTCAAATCAATGTAATGTAAGGTTGGGCTAAAAAGTCAAATCGTAATTCAAGTCTTTTCATATTTAGGCTAAAAAGTCAAACAAGTGTTCAAGTATCAAGTGCAAGGGAAAATGCATAGGAGTAACTCATTCAAGACAAGTACAAGATTGTGTAATCACCCAAAAATGCCCAAAAAGCCAAGTCAAGACAAGATGTGATCACATTCTAGTCATATCCCATGTCGTTAAAAATCAAGTCAAGTCAAGTTAAGGTGAGACTAAGCCCATATCAAGAGTTTCATCAAAATCAGGTTTCAAGTATGCATATGTCATGAATGATGATGAGAATAGCATGGAAAATTAGAATTCATAATTTAAACTCATAATAGGTAGAATCGATATGAAATTCATAGTTAAATCAACAATCAAAGCTTAAATAATATCACTCATGCATAGATTTAAATAGTAAGGGAACATGCACAATTGAAACTTCATAAAACCAATAGAGTTCAACAAATTAGGGCTTAATTCACTTTAAAATCAATAATTAAATACAACTCATACTTTAATTTAATTAAATCATTCATAATTTGAAAGACCCAAATTTAAAGTAAGCATAATTTCATAAAATTAATTAAAGAAATTCATTTGGAGCTTCATGGTTGAAAAGAGTCATGAATTAATTCCCACATACCTTGATTAACTAGAAGCTTTAGAGAGAAGAGAGATTGAAGAAGAAAGCTTCCTTGAATTCCAACTCCAACCTTCAAACCACTGGCAGGAACCAGATAAGGAAAAAGAGAGAGAAGCAGCTCAATTTCAAAGGTTAGGCGCGATAGCCACTCATGCAGAAGGAGATGTTTAGGATAAAAGCCCGGTTAAAGCCTAAGTCTAATTCAAAGTAAAGGCTGAACCCGGGCCCTATACTTGGAAGAGAGCCTTTAGAACAAAGAGTTTGAAAATAATTCTAAGTGTTGGAAGAAATTTTAATTGAATGAAGGTGTATTAGGCTAATTCAGAGGTTTAGGAGGGCTTAGGAAGACTAAAACGTCCTTAGGAATCACCAAAATTACAATTAAACCATTAATGAGACGGACTAGAAAAACTTAAAAAGTCACCCTCATGGTACACTACACGGATCGTGTAGTGGTCACACGGATCGTGAACCCTCTCGTGAAGCTACACTTAGAAAATATTTCATCGACGAAAGTCTGAGACAGTATTTCCAAACTTAGAAAATATTTACTCCCGCAACCATACGGTAGGCCTCACGGTCTGTGAGGCTTTACACGAACCATGAATTGTCCCATGGAGCCTCACTTGGGCCAGAGCCTTGGCTGACACCTTCATACGGACAGGTTCACGGGCCATAAGGCCTCACACGGTATGTGAACCTTCCATCCTCATTGACGCGATTTCCGGAATGCTAACCTTATACATAGAACCAATCCTCAAGTCAAGGTCATCCCGAAATAACTTACCACACCTCGTGAGAGGTCACACGGCCTCTACATGAACCATGAAGTGGAATACATTCCGTGAAGGAAACCATGGTAGTGTGCCTTAGCCAAATTTTAGAAATGGATTCCTGTGCAGGCAGTCCCACCAAAAAGACCATAACTTCTTCATCCGAACTCTAAATCAAGTGAAACTAAGTGCGTTGGAAAGATAACTAAAATGGCTTCAATTTGTCATGTCATAGCTCTCGCAGTTCTAATTGTGCTAAGAGATATGGTCATTTAAAGTCAGTACTTTCATAAGACGTCATGTAAAACTTAACCAATGTGATTTCTTTGAATACGGCCATCCAAGAGAGGCTCATGAAGCTCATTAACCAACCTTGGTAGGTTAAAGTCAGATCTTAATCAACTTCACTAGGTTCTAAAATTTTTGGGTTGTTACATCTTTCTAACATATGGAAACAGGTCTTATACTCAGTGAATGATAGGTTATCCTGCCTCAAACTCTCAAACCTTAATCAACTCTACTTCATTACACACCAAGGGATGAAACGATCATAGAAAGTAATAGAAAACATTTCCCAAGACACTAGAAGATCAAGATAGTATAGATCTGAAATAAATCCTCCATCATTCTCTCGCCAGTCCACGAAGCTGAAGAGTGACATATTGAACCACGTGAAACTCACCCAAACCAATACATCCAATGGGTCCCTACAAGTAGTCAGAAACTAATAGGTTTTCTCTCTCTTCCTATCCTGAAATTAAGGTGGATCAATCTTCCTGAATCTTTCATAAGGCGTTGCTCATCCTCGGTCAATACAGCTAAGGGCACATCCTGAACCTCAACCATAGGTACTGGGTCAATCTCAACTTTAATGAACTCCATAAAAAAATGGGGCCTGATGCTACTCAAGAATCTAATTTCCTGCTTGGGTCTAGGTTCTCGACGTGCCTATGGAATTACCACCCTGAGTGAGACTCTCAAGCATGTCTATCATCCTCAGAAAAAAATTCCTAAAGCAAAGTAAAGTTGCGTACTCTGGAGGAACCAGATCCCTCTAGTCACAACCTTAGGCTCGGGGAGATACCCCTATCTTGATCCTTTGTTGGAGCCGCTCCAAGGGCCTTTAGCTCGACCTATACCTCTACCTCTACTAGGGTCTCAGCAACTATCTTGGGGACTATCTCCTCTCTTCTACCAAAAATTGAGGCTCAAATCCTAGTCATTTTCCAAAAGAATACGTGATAACTTTGTACTCATGAAAGAACTATGCACAACATGAATTGAAAAATAAAGAGAATCTTTCCTAAAAGTCTTCATAGCCTATCGAAGATATACAGTGGATGTCTCTGTGCCGATCCTTGAGACTATTAGATTGAGATTGTACACATATGAGACCTATGAACTTGAGGTTCTCATACCATTTGTCATAACTTAGAATCGAGTGTGATGACACTTGTCTTAATCTATCAAGACAAGTTACCTTATGGCAACAATACAAAACAAATAAAAGCAGAAATTAAAGAGGAATTAATAAAATAAACAATTAAAGTAAAATAACCACATCTAAATAATCCTTCCAAAAACCTGGTGTCACATGTACAAGTCTCAAATAAATAAAAGGACATGAAAAAAATTACAAGTCCCATATTATCTTTCACTCTCAAATAGAACAAAAATCACATAATAAAGAAATCTTGAGGGTCCGCTAATAAGTCTAGTTGCAACCTCTCATGCAAATCCTGGAGATCGAATCAATATGGAAGAAGAAAAATCAGGAGAATCCAGGCTCACCACTTATACCGGTGTAGAAGTAAGGAGTGAGTACCAAACAACACAATACTCAACAAGTAAATACTAAATACAAAGTAAAGAAATGAATAACACAAATATTTCTCCGTCACACCAACCAAACCTGCACAAAACTACAACCTGCAAGTCAATCATCCTAACCTAAACAGTATTACAAAACATGAAGCATGTAATCCAACAAAGTACTAATAATTAAGAACTTCATTATCAACAAGCCCACGAATTAATAAGCCAATGAAAGAAGTATTCATAATAAATAAATTAAATGTATAATAAATGCAAATACAGTGTCAAATATCATAATGATTATTCGTCCTATGATACATGTCTACTAATCAACTCAGGCCAGAACCCACGAGGGCTCGCTCATGGATCATATATCTGCTAAAATAGACCTCGACCATTAATATTATCGAACCAATGCAAACAAGCAAAAACATATAATTATAAATATGCAATAAAATTTGCAATATCAAACCACTCAAGATTTCAACCACAATAATACCCTCATTATAGAATCAACTTCATCAATCAAGTCTTTGAACCCAAAGACCATATAGATACACATAATCACATGACTATTTTATTACCTAATTTTATCTAATTAAATTATTTCATGGATAATTCATCCCATGGACAAATTCCTATTAATTCCAAGCACTCATAAAAAAATACAAAGTTCAACATCCTCAACTAAGATTTAGAAATTCACTTTCCTTAAAACAATCAAGCAATTATTTGAATACTCAAGCTTTCCCTTTTCGTCAGGCCTCCGATTCAACAAAGTTTACTCAAATATGAAATTGCTATCAAAATACAAGAACAACGACACCAAAATCATCAATTTTTGAAGCCAAATTCCAATCGAATAAAAAAATTCTTTTTAAAAAAATATGTGTAAACTTAAAAATCAATACGTAATTATGTTACCTAGAGCATTTGTAAAACACTGATGAAAACCGTTTCAAAAAGGAAATTGAAATTAGTCCATAATTCTTAATTTACCAAAAGTTCATGTTCATGAAAGAATTCCCAAAATTTGAAGTTCTAAACTAAAAATTAGATGTTAAAATTATGAAATAATTGATGAAAATCAAAGATTCTAAGTTAAAATCACTTATCCGATGAACTAATCTTGAAAAAACACTTTAAAATCTCCACACTAGAATTCTCAAAGCTCAAGAATGTCAAATGGAAAATAAAACCAAAAATCGGTCTAAAAAACTTGTGTCAGATGTCACTTAAGTGGCTAGGGAGTCATTTTTTCGACACCCACCATTTAAGCGAGTGCCACTTGTAACAATCCAAAAATTTTAAAATTTTTATCGATGTAAAATTCATTGATTTCAAGCTTGGTTGGTATTGTTTATGGTTTTCATATGTCCCATTTATCAAGCCATGGTCAAAGGAATTCTGTTGGTTGAGTTTTTCATGTGAACCGTTGGGAGCGTCGACTTTAACTGGTCATATCTCTTAGCACAAGCATAATTGGATGGTCCATGACCTATAAAATTGAAACTCTTTGAGTTCGTTTTTCAACGCACTTGGTTTCACTTGATTCGGTGTTCAAATGAAAAAATTATAACCTTTTTAGTAAAGCTATCTGCATAAGAATTTAATCTGGAAATTGGCTAAGGCATTGCTCCAGATTGCTCCAGGGGACCCTATACGGGTCGTGAAGCACTAAACGGTCTGTGTGGAGGTCCCGTCTGACCTCTCACAAGGCGTGGTGAATATTTTGAGATGTTCTCGACTTAAAGATTGGTTCTATGTATAAGTTTAGTATTCCAGAGTTCATGTCAATAAGACGGAAGCCCTCACGGGCCGCTTGAGCCTTGACGAGTTGTCTGGCTTCATGGTACCAAAGCTTGGCTGGAAATTGGACAAGTGAGGTTCCATAGACCAGTTCACAGTCTATGTGAGGTCTCACGGTTCGTGTAGACTCCCGTATGGCATTGGAGTGAAAAAATTCTATGTATAGAATTACTGTCTCAAACCTTCATTAGTGAAAAAGTTTCTAAGTGTTGCTCCACGGACAGGTTCATGACCCGTGAAACTTCACACGGCCCGTGAAGTGAGTCTTCAAAACGATCCCTAGAAGCCTTCTAAGGCTCATTTTATTAAGGGTTCAACTGTAATTTTGGTGATTTTCTAAGGTCATTTTAATCTTCCTAAGCCCTACTAAACATATGATTTAACCTATACACCTTCATTCCTATTCAAATTCATTTCAAACACTTAGAATATTCAAACTCTCTCATCTAAAAGCTCTCTTCCAAGTGTGGGTTGAAGGTTCAAATTGGAATTCAAGAAAGTCTTCTTCTTCAATCATTCTTCTCCTTAAAGCTTCTAGTTAATCAAGGTATGTGGGATTGATTCATGGTCCTCTTTCAACCATGAAGGCCCCAAAACTCTTTTACACTTGATTTTATGAAATTTAAGCTTACTTTAAATATGGGTCTTTAAATTTATTGTTGATTTGATTAAATTGAAGTATGGGTTGTACTTATTTGATGATTTTAAGATGATTTAAGTTCAATTATCATGAATTGCATTGAGATTATGAAGATTCAGTTATGCATGTCCCTTTAATTCTCTAATTCAAGCATGGGTAGTATGAATTATGTTTTTAATTATGAATTTTATTATGATTTAAGGATGAATCTATCTTATTATGATGATTTAAATGTTAATCTACATTGCCCATGTTATTCTATCATCATTCATTCCATTTGCATTCATGAGCATGGATTTTATGAAGCTTATGATGTGGGCTAAGTTCCAAAGATATTTATGACTATGTTTTCAAGCAAAGAATGGGTATGATAAGGTTGTGATCACACTACATCTATGATATGACTCTTTGAGCAAAATGACGGGTGTTTACACCATATGTATATGTTTAAAGGAGCATATGATTGAGGTTGGAGGCGGGGTGGACTATCTCCAAGGGTCCATACTCCTTTTTCATACCTATGTAAAGAATGGAGTCATTCCTATGCATGAAAGTATGTCATGAAGAATGATTTGACTTTTTAGTTACGTATGTATGAATGTAAAGAAAGTGATTTGGCCTTTAAGCCCAATTATGCATGGTTATGATTTCAAAGTACTTATCCTCTTTTCAAAAGCATGTATATGTATTCTTGTGGGATGATGGCTTAGAATCGAGGGATAGGAGGTGGGGTGGACTATCTCCAAAGGTCCATACTCCTTTCCGTCAAACTATGTGTCAAACATAGGTTCATGTTTATGCCTCTTATGAGATGTTAAGAATGGATCTACCTTTAGTAAGTAGGTCACCTCTTTATCCATTTTGGGGTAGACGACGGAGTTCTAAGCTATAGCTCACTTGGCCTTATGTCGGTTGAGGTCTTATCCCCATTATGTTTATATGACTAATCATTCATGCATCATGAATTTCATGACATATTGATAATCTATCCTTTCTTATATTCTTCTTTTAATATATGTGCCCTTGTCATCTAACATTTGATTACAGGTTGTTCATGTCATATGCATTGCATGCCCGTATACTTAGTACATTCAAACGTACTAACGCATACTCTTTTGTCTGCATGATCTAACTATGTAAGGATCAGAGACTACATCTATCCACCTCTTGACGGTTAGCTTGGATCTTTGAGTATCACTTATGGTGAGTCCTATGTTCCAAGGACAATACCCACTGTCTATCTAGCTCTTATGTTATATTGATTATGTCTTTACTTCGAGGGTGAGCCCGAGACATGTCTTGGCCCCCACCCTAATCTAGACGAGAGACATTGTTGGACATTATGGAGTTCTTCGTACGAGTATGTTATGTGTATATTTGAGATGTTGTGGTTAAGTATTATGTATGGATGAGACGATTATGCTTATGCTATTATAATATGTTTAATGAGAATGTCCTTATGTGGAAAGTCCCAAGCCCCTTCTTTGTCCCTATAGCGTGAGTCATACTTATCCACCCTTAGAACTTATTTTCTAAATGCTATGTGATTCATGCAAATTTCATCCCCGATGACATCTCCTTATCTTAAGTCCAAAGTCTCGTAATCCCTTAGAATTATATGTTTATTGTTTAATTATGCGCTTCCGAACCAATGATGTGTAAAATGATGCTAAAAGACTTGATTGAGGACTCTCGAGTTCTCATTCTCCATGTCACGCCTAAGCCTTGCGCCCATGGCGTGACACCGCTCAAGCGGCCAAGCTGTGGCTTAAGCGGTTCACCGCTTTTGCAATCCTAAACCGCTTAAGCAGACCCTGCCCAAACAAGGGCATTGCTTAAGCAATGGGTGCCCACTTTAGCAGTGGTCACTTAACAGACCAAGGCACCACCAGGAGTTACAACCCAGACACCAACAAACAAATTCAATCAACACATAACTCAAAATCGACCTTTGATATTTGTTCGAAACTCCGTAAATAAATCATTTATGCAACCCTACTAAATTCGACGTTCCTAGCATAATGAAATCATCAAAAATCAAATTTGAGGTCTCCTTGACAAGAAATTTGATTAGTCGCAACCAAAACAACATAAGGCTCTAAAAAGATCAAAACACCCTCGAAACTCTCGAAAAATATATCAAAGTCCTTCCTAAGCCTAAAATCACCTCCTTAATCAAATAAAATCGATGGAAATACCATTCGAGCATCTGAGCTCAAAACGTTGACCAAAGTCAAACCTCGATCTAATTTAACTCAAACCCACAAAACAACTCCAAAACCAAAAACGATAACACTCCTAGACCAAATTCTATATTTTGGAGCTGATGGAACTGATAAAATTTTATTTTCGAGACTCATAGATTCTATTGGTACCAAAAATCACTTTTGAACAACTTAAGCCTTTAAATTTAAAAACTCTCAGATTCCTCAACTTTTTAATAAAATTCCAAAACTAACCCCACAAACTGATAAAAAATTACTCGAAAGAACAATCGAAAGGAAATAAATAATAATTTTTTAAAAATTTTAAAAAACAACCTTCAAGATCATTATAAATTTAAAATGCTGAGTGGCCTCGATCTATGCCTAAAAAGAAATGATTAAGTCACATCTAATTTGAATGAGTCATATCCAATAAGTTTTAAAACCACAACCGCCCATTGGAATGTAGTAATATTATCCATATTTCCATCACCACTGCCCACTGCCCATGGTTTCTTCAAAACAACGAAAGTTATTAAAAAAAAAACATAAACTAATCCTGGTTCCATTAAGATACACAGAAGAGAAAAAAAAAGATAAATTATAGAAATCTCATATTTTATAGGTTTAATTTCAATATATATATTGACTCTTTCTATAATTACTTAAAATTTCTGTTTTTTGGGGAAACGTCGATACATAAAAATATGCATTGATACAACGCGAAATTTTAATTATAGTGTTGATACATAGTAAATCACAGTGTTATAGAATCGTTGATACAAGAATATATTGTTATTTTATGTTTATACAACTGATGTTGTTGATACAATAAAAAGTTGTTGACATGAATGTAATCATGCATATTAGTAAAGTACGTATCAAAAAGTAACAGAGAGAGAATTAAAATACGAGAATTTAATAATTTTTTTATAATGCCAAGGACTAATAATAATTAAGTTTATAAATATCATGTATTTATGTAATTGTTAGAAAAAAAAAGTCCCCATGCATGCAAGGACTTTTTTTGTGGCATGGAAGCATTCTATCAGGAGAACTCTTACCTAGATATTAATGCTTAATTTGTAAAACATAAATCGATTATAGATTTGTCAAAACATAAAATAATAGCTCCAAGCACATGGCTTTTGATATGAAGTGAATTTGGACTCACTACTATTCCGATCCCTTCTCCTTCTAAAGAGGTAATTAATTAAGTTCCAACTGCAACTACCTGTTATTCAAATCTAACTAAAAAAAAAAAAATGTCCCACCAGGTAAATAATACTCTACTCCTACGTCTATATATAGTTAGCCAAGTACCTTCCTTTCCTTCATACTGAACTGGAAAAACCAGAAGATGGAGATTCCGGTAATCGACTTCAGTAAGCTTGAAGGTGAGGAGAGAAGTGCAACTATGGCACTTCTCCATCAGGCTTGTGAGAAATGGGGCTTTTTTATGGTAATGATGAATGAATGTATAATTCTGTTTTTTTAAGTACCACTAAACCCTGTTGATAAGATGCTGATGTTGAAAAGAAATGTTTAATTAATGCAGATGGAGAACCATGGAGTTGACACTTACTTGATGGACAATGTAAAGCAGCTGGTGAAGCAGCACTACGAATCCAACATGAAGAAACGGTTCTATGAATCGGAGCTACCTATGATCTTCGAGAAGAAAGGAAACATCAGCAACACAGACTGGGAAAGCACATTTTTTGTTTGGCATCGTCCAACTTCCAACATCTATGAGATTCAAGGTCTCTCAAAGGAACTTTGGTAAGTCAACACCACAGCATAAAGCATCAACAGTTCAACAGATCAGCTAGAATTAATGAGCACACACGTAGAACCTATCTGTATCATTCATTAAGAATATTTCATTATTGAATTACACATTTGAACTATGTTGCGTGCAGCAAAGCAGTAGATGACTATATTGATCAGCTGATCAAACTTGCAGAAAATCTTTCAGAACTAATGTGTGAAAACATTGGCATAGAGAAGAGTCACATCAAAGAAGCATTTTCAGGGAACAAGGGTCCTTCTGTTGGAACAAAAGTGGCAATATATCCTCAATGTCCTCGCTCTGATTTGGTCAGGGGATTGCGCGAGCACACAGATGCTGGTGGTATCATTCTCTTACTCCAAGACGAACAAGTTCCTGGTCTAGAATTCTTCAAAGATGGACATTGGGTGAACATCCCACCTTCAAAGAACAACAGGATTTTTGTAAACATCGGTGATCAAATCGAAATTTTGACCAACGGGGTGTATAAGAGTATTCAACACCGAGTGACGGCTGAAAAGAATGGGAATAGACTTTCCATTGCCACCTTTTACAACCCTGCTGGTGAGGCTATCATTTCTCCAGCACCAAAGCTCTTGTATCCCTGTCACCTCCGCTTTCAAGATTATCTAAGTCTGTATTCCAAAACAAAGTTTGCGGAAAAAGGCCCCAGATTTGATTCTGCGAAAACATGGGCCAATGGGCATTGAAGACTTCACCTTGAGAAAAAAGGATTATTCCTTCCGAGTTTATATATTTGTAACTTACAATTTGAGTGATCTCTTTTCCCCTCTTTCAGATTAAAGTTCAAGAGAAGCTGATGTATATAAGCTTCCTTTATCATGTAAGATTGCACGTAATGTTTTAAGTTCAAAGTTAGGATTGCTTTGGAAAGCTGTTACACAAAGACCAATGACTCTTATAGAGAATGAGAAAAATAAATTGATCATTGTT
This sequence comes from Solanum aculeatissimum, assembly GCA_038996855.1. Lineage (NCBI taxonomy): Eukaryota > Viridiplantae > Streptophyta > Magnoliopsida > Solanales > Solanaceae > Solanum > Solanum aculeatissimum. The sequence goes on along the minus strand of JBCEWC010005765.1, from coordinate 5,706 downwards.
TTGGTTGTATCTATAAAATAAAACAAACTCCAGAGCATGTCTTGGTAGTGGATGATTGAAGATATTATCCACTTACCTAGCAGCTAGGTCCTAGCGCTGCGAGCATAACAATCTTTCAACGAAGAATCATATGTATGCTCTGCATTTGATTATCTAGTAAGTGTGAGACAAGACGAAATGCAGACTCAGACAAATTCATCCTGAAGACCCATTGCCAACTCGTTATATTTTACAATACTTACGTTTAGTTTGAGGTATACCCACACCTTCCTGAAATAAATTGAAGGAATACATTATGAAAGAAATAGAATAAGGTACAAAACGTGAATGGGAGAGAAAGAGGGTGGAAGGGTTTCTAAAACTCTTTTGTATGACCTCCTTATGTTTGACCAAATTGTTCAACATCGATCCCCAATTTTTCCAGTCTACACAAACCCAACACAAGGAAGAACATTTCTCTTGTATTGCATGACACAGGACATTAATATCATAATAACTACTATTGAAAAATAACATCCAGAACTTTGGTTTAATACCAAGAAGTACAGGGTGATGTGTGGGTGCGGCATACGTCACAGTTTTAAACCCTGCTGCAGATAAGAGACTGATATTTAAGTAAAGAAGGGTAGAGAACTGAGTCCATTATTGACCAACTTTCAAACCGTCCATCACTGGCCCTTGGAAATACTTGGTTATCAAAAAGAAACTTTTCATAAATACAACATTCTGATTGAGTAAAAATAATATATTAAGAAATACCATCTGTATAAACAACCAGGTTAATTCCCCCATCAAACCTGTTTGAAATTGTCATAGTAGCTTCCAAAAGATACTAGGTCCAAAATGATGGTCCGAGTCAAAGAACAATAATGTATTTACATAGCTCTTTGTATAACAAAGTATAGTGTCACTTACAAACTAGACAATTTTGACAACACAGATTTGGTCACCAGAGTATTAGTATGTTGAGTGGCTTCTATGAGTAAGGATTTTTGGGACTTCAACATAGGAGAACATTTGGTGACAAAACATAATAAAAAGTTTCCAAATTTCAAAGACTTTGAAAACCTGTCAGCAGATTCACAAGCATGCTGAACCAGTCTATCAACTGAGTCCTGAATCAAATGAATGTTATGATTTAGGATATATTGCATCAAATTGAATAATGATTCCGTCCATACCAATTTACTGCCAATTAAGCATTGATGACAGGGAAGGCAGATGAATTTCTTCAAATTGTCCTCGTCACTTAGAAGTTTCTGGCAGAACACAGAAACATGGCCTGGGTGCAAAGATTCTCTAACAACCCTTGTTATTACATCACAAATAGGGCTATTAATCCCATCCATTCTAAGTATCAGAGGCAATAGCAGCGCATACTCAGCAGCTCTCCGATGAACCTTAGAGTACTCTACTGTTGCCGTTAATAATACACGAGAAGCTGGTTCTTGCAAAACCAACAACTTGGGAAGAATAACAGAGCAAAGAACGTTACTGGGCCAACCCAGTTCATCTTCATTCCCATCTAGAAGATTGGACACTAAAACTGCAGCTGTCTCATCATCAACTCTCCAAGGTTCAATGATACCCAAAATAGCCAAAGACTGACCTCCTTCCTTACAAAGTTGACGAATTTCCCCAGCCAATTCCACGGCCTTAGCAGTAGACTGAAGATACAACAATGAGTCTTTCAAGCGCACCGCCATTTCCACAACTTCAGGTTTCAAGTATTCATCTACCATCACTTCTTCATCAGCCTCCTCAATGACTTGATCCACAATTTCTCGTTTATCCTCTTCTAATTCAGTCATATGATCATCATTTTCACCACAACTATTGAATTGTGTTGCCAATTTGAACTGTTTCTGTGATATAGGCAGCCAGGGAAGCAACAAATCAGCGTCACTGACGTCATCCTTAAGCCAATCTGGTAATGACCTAAACTCATCCTCAATTTGTTCTTCTTCAGAATCCAAGTTCAAGCAGGGCAACCATTCATGGGTTGACCTAGACACAACGTCAAGCAGCTGATGTGCAGCCCGCTTAACCCAGAAATCAACATCTTTGCCTTCCTTCAACATAGTTTCCGCAAGCTGACACAAGTCTGTTTCACAAAATCTCCGGCGATCATAAAGAAGAAATGACAAAATGCCAGCTTGAACAGCATTTGGTAGAGTCTGTATCCACACAACCCTGTCAATCAAGCACAACTCCAAGTATACCTCAATTTTAAGCTATTAAGGTAAAGTCAAGTAAAGATAAGAGCCAATGAGATTTCAGTATTACCGTTTTGTGTGAGATGGAGAAGGAGAACCGGCAATGGTGATCTCGGTGGGTCTGGTGAGCAGTGAAAGGAAGGAGCTCGTTGAAATGGCGGTAGCCCCAGGCTGGTTGAAAGATTGTTGTAACCACAGAGATGCTTCGGTTTCTGGACAGGAGGAGTTCAAGAATATCTGAAACAATGGTACCCAACATTCCATTTGCTGGAAATATAGTCGGAGATTTCTGGTAAAAAGGGCTCTATTTTGTATGGGTTTGTTTACCTAAAAAAGTTGCAAGTTGAATTTGCAAAGGTTAACGGATAGGAGGACCACATTTTATAGCAAAAACTACAAGAAAGAGTGATGTTGTAAATAGGAATAGAAACTAACTAAAATATAGAAGTTGATATAGTTTGAGGAGTTGGTTAAGGGTGCTATCGTAGGATATATTTGGGGTAGAATGATTGGGTCAGACAAAATTTTGATGGATTTTTTTAAAAGCACACACGAGATAGATATGGAGTAGCTAATTCAGTTGTCTAATATTGTTTTAAGACGGTTGTAATATCCGAAAGTTGCAAAGTGAGAATAAAAAGAGAATCTCAGAAAAAATTGTTGGTACAAAGTTATATGGGCCCTTGTATGACCCGTGAAAGACACCACAGACCGTTGAGGGTGTCTGTGGTACTCAGTCCTAAGACTTCAAATTTTTCAAGAGGGTTTACAATAGGGTTAACGGATCATGTAGCTTTTACGGGTCGTGTACCCATTCGTGAACTTGATGCCTTAGATCTCTTGAACCCACTGCCTTATATGAAAGTGTCTACGACCCGTGGTCATTTTCACGTACCATGAAGGTGAAAGTGCAAGGGAGGGGGGAATTGAATTTTCTCCGCTTGGTATAGAACTGCTGCTAGTTAGTCGACTAGTTTGTAAGGTAGTTGACTAGAACTTTAAGAACTAAAATGCAGAAAGTAAAAGCGTAATAGAAAATTCAACACCAGATGTTTTTATACAGGTTGGGATCCAATGTTAATCTCACGTCAAGTCCCCTTGGATTGCAAGGGATGTCTCTTCAAACCTCTATAAAGATGATTACAGAGATTGAAACTAAAAACTAAAATCACTCTTTTTTTTTTGGTTTTTCTTTCTTTTGATACAATCTTTTCTTTTCAATTTCACTTCTTCTTTTCTCTCTTTTTTTTTCTTACACAGTAAATCAAACTGAAATTACAATGTTTCTTAAAGATGAAAAGCTTGAAGAATGAGTTGAGTATAAATGCCTCCTTTTTAAACCTGAAGAGACGACATCCCAAGGGATTTGATCCTTGAAAATTAGTAATGAGGATTCCTATTTCCAAGAATAAGGTTAAGGCTTGATTCTCAAGTATCTTACTTAATTGAGTTTGGAGGCGATTGATCTGCTTTCCAGATTTGCTACCAGGTTGATCTTATTTTCTTCTTCCTTAAATGTGATTGATTTGCTCTCCATATTTGCTTCCAGGTTGATTGATCTAGTATCCTTAAATAATTTGCGATTGATCTAATTCCTTCCTTAGATTACTATTGATAGATGTACGAACTTTTCTGACCTATGATTCTCTCACGTCTTTGATTTCTTCCCTGTTTCGTGTTTTTCCAGGATTTGTTCTTGGATCCTGCATAGGTCTTTTCTCTTTGAATTACTATTCCGGCTATAGAGATTTGGCCCAGGGATCTGTTTTCCTTTTTGAAACCTGCAAACAGTCATCATCAAAATTTACAGATAATAAGCACTAATAATCTCCCCCCTTTTGATGATGATAATAATAGTTAAATACAGTCAACTTCCCTGATCACTAGTCAACTGGTGCTCCCCCTGAATGTGTGATCATCTTGCTCCCCTTGAGTGTAATACTATATGTTGTATACTACTAGTTTTCTCTCCCACTTTGGTATCAACAATAAGGAAAACAGAGAGGTAAATAACAATAGCAAATAGAAGCATAATATTATAGCAGTGCAGACAAAAGAGAAGAGATCCTGGCCTCAAAATAGTTCATACATAAAAAAAGCTAGCCATAAGGGCGCAAAAAGTAGGAAATGGTGTTGACGGTCGCAGTCTTCAGGTTTCCAAAGTGGTTGGTCAGAGTTACAGCCATGACATCAGAGTTATTTTGAATCTTTTGAACAACCTTTATAGCCTCCTTGATGATTTGAATCAGTTGTAGCCAGATTTTCCCAACATCAGTGCCAGTTTCCTTTGTAGTGGCTTTGATCTTTTCTAGAGTCCTAGAGATAGTGTCAACTTTGTAATGAGATGACATCAAAAGATCTTGCAGATTCTCAAACTTGACATCCATGTTAGTGATTTTGGTCATCAGATCTTCAATAAGTTTGGAGTCGGGAAGGGAAGAGGGAGAGGGTTTGGCAGGAGAGTTTTCACTAGGGGAATCTGGACCAAGCCTGGAGGAGGGGTCAGATTTAAGCGACCAAGTGTCATTAGAGAGAGATTAACCCATGCTGCTGAAGGCCCTATAATTGTAACATTGCTTAACATGGAGAGGAGGTATATCAGAGAGGCACACATTTTTTGTTTCGAGAATCTGGTAGATAATCATGTCGTAAGGGAGGCTTACACATTTTTTGTTTCGAGAATCTGGTAGATAATCTTGTCGTAAAGGAGGCTTTGAGCGTAAGCAGGAGATTCAAACATATGATGGAGAATGTAATGGGAGAGTTTGAATCTTTTCTTCGAGAGAAGACAGTAAGTGAAGAAGGTGTCTCTTAGAGAAAGGGTAGATAGAGACTTGGCACGCAGAATCAATGTGGTGGCCACAATATGTGCAAGAACCCTAGCCTCAAAGGACATATCCTTAGGACCTAGGTTAGAAGGATAAGTCTCAGAGGAATTTGAAATAAGAGCCCTTTGGCTTCTTCAAAAATGACATCGAAATTGGAGGGCCAAGAGTTCTTTACAGGAGATGTGAATCCAGAGTAGTGGGTTCCAAATATTTCATCAAAGATCTCAGAGTCAAGAAAGATTTTTTTTTTCAAAATAAGTGTTTCAATTTCACCCGGAGCAGAAGAAAAAAGATTTTCATAGAACAATCTTACTAGGGGTTCATATACCACCTTTAAGAAGTTTCAAAATTTTTTGGGTTGTTACATCATCTCCCCCTTGGAAACATTCGTCTTCGAATGTGCTAAGACTACGGCTTGAGGACATCAATCATAAAACAAGGGACATGGTAACCAAAACTCAAAAGATCACACATCACATCAAAAATCTTTCAAAACTCATGTCAAAACATCATTTAATTCATTTTCGTGCTGATGAATGCATGCGATATCATGAAACTTAAGAAACAAAGAATTAGGACAATTAGAGGATAGAACCTAGTACCTTAGGCTTGAGTAGATTGGAAGAGGTAAGGATATCACTCCATCATGTCCAACTCTGCTT
>JBCEWC010005764.1:0-24313 GCA_038996855.1 Solanum aculeatissimum | reverse complement strand
GCCCAACACTATGTAATCAGAAATTAACGTTTATACTCATTGATTTTATGAAATTTATATTAGGTGTTTTTTAATAAAGTCCCACATGGAAAGTAAGAAAAGAAGTTATTCCCTCTGTTCAATCTCAAAATTGCAAACTAAACATTATCTAAAAGCCCTAGCCTCCACGCTTTTTCCTCTCTCGAGCGATCAATGTCGACGTGATAGCACCATGGCTGCTTCGCCCTCTCACCAGCCTGCGGCTGTGGGAGAGACAAATGTCAACCCTAATACGAAAACAATTTATGCAGCAACCCTTAAACCACAACAAACGAACAAAATCAGTCAAAAACCAAACTAAAACCAGCTGAGTTTATTCATGGTGAACCTACTGTGAGATTTACTATGGAGGAAAGGGAGCAGTTTGCTAGGGAACAAGGTTTACATCAAGCAGTGATTATCAAGTTTGCATATGGTAAACCCATGTTATCCGAGTTACGAAAGCTTTTCCCAAAGCAATTTGATGTTAAAGGAAACTGTAATATTGGACAACGTTATTTTCATCACCTGTTAATCAGGTTTGATTTATATGAGGATTTTGTAAGTGTTTTGTCAAGTTCATATGGCTATTTTAAGTTTGATAGAGAAGAGTATTTATTTAGAATTTTTCTATGGACGCCATCACTCAATCCCAAGGAGGAAACATCTAAAGCTTGGGTATGGATTTCATTGCCAGAGTTACCAACAAATTTCTTTGCGAGGAGATCCTTATTATCAATTGCGACAGCTGCAGGGAAGCCTATTGCAGTGGATAAAGCGACCCAAGATCGCACCAGGCCAAGTACGGCTATGGTTAAGGTAATCCTAGACCTACTAGACAAACATCCAAATCTGGTAAGATTACAATATTTGGAGAAAGAATCGGGTATATTTATTGAACATTATCAAAGAATCATTTATGAAAATCTTCCACTGTATTGTACTCACTGTAAACATCAAGGACATGAAAATAAATTTCATCTGTTAATAGGGAAGACATTGTCTCAAGATGGTCGTTTAACTGATGAAGCTGGGCGAGAGTTTGCACTTATGCAACTGGATTCTGAGGCTAACAGTATGGAACAATTAAAGGGAGATGCCGCGATTTTTTTAACTCTAAGATAGCTGCGAAAAAAGATATGAAAGAAACAGTTGGTGACCTAAATGTGGGACAACACTTGGTTAGGAATCATAATTGTTTGGCTACTGTTGCGAAGAAGTCTAGTGTAGTTGATGGAGTCTCAAAGCTGCATACAGGTCCTAATGAGATTGGGACTGATACTTTACTAGGTTCAACTCTTAAAGCTAATTGGATTGGTGAGTAAGCAGTAAAAGAGGCTGCAGACCAGCATGAAATATCTGAAGCTTCAAGGTCGATGAAGAACAATTCTGTTCAGAGCATTGAGAAGGGCTTTGGTTCTTAGAGATCGAGATGATCTAGGCACAGGTTCAGGTGTTGTTGAACCTATAAGAAAAACACAACCTCATGGGTCGAATAATCTTTTGATTCAGCAAAGAGACGTTTCTGACATTGGGAATGCGAATCATGCATCCTTAGATGAGGTCCCCCAACATAATGAAAGATTGGTACATCATGCGAAGGAAATTATAGCTGCAACTGCTATGAATAAGAGGAAGGACACTAACGGTTCAGTAGCAGTATTGCTAGGCAACGATTTGAACAGAGGGAACGGAGTAGGCAGCAAACAGAACTGGAACATGGTTGCATGTAGGATGGTATCATCTAATGTTTCTCTAGGCTCACGAAGCAATTCCGCAAATGATTTATTATGTTCGAATAGCTTTGATACTTTCTTGAAGGATACTGGAAAAGAGGATAATGTTATGACTCCAACATTACACTTTTTCTAATCCTAAAGTAAATAAGATAATTCAAGAATGTCAGGCTTCCATGATACTCAAATCCAATCTGGCAATAAAGTCACCCCTAGTCACATTGAATGCCTTAGCTCACGAGGTCCCTTCCCAATCTTTGGAGTCGGGTGTTGAACTTCATGGTAAATCTGGATAGCTTCTATTGTCCAAAGGGAATGATAAAGATTTGATGAAAGGTATGTCATCACCTTCTCAAGCTAATCTCATAAACGTTTTAAGTATTTCGAAGGAAAATCAGGATGAGGCGAGTGCTCCTAGGTGGGCTGATTTGGTGGACGAAAAAGAGAAGATTTCACCTCCTTTTTTGAATGTCACTTTAAGCCCACAAGCTCTAGATTTTGTGCCTAAAAGTGTGATTGCAAAGAAGGATGAACCCGAGACTTTAGCATCGGAATTTAGTCCCACTAATAATAATGTTATTGATATGGATAATGATTCTTTTGATGAGGATGTGGAAGATAAAATGCTGGATGAATGTTTTGATAAAGTAGCTAGGGATGGAGATATCTCACCTAGACATCAAATAAGTGGAAGCAACAAAAGCAAAAGAAGAAACATGGTAGGCAACATAGTTGGGATGAAAAAATGACTGGAGAGTTTGTTCCAAGGTATTTACCAATGCTTCTGGTAAAAAAACATCATATGACAATGTCGATAGATTCAACAAGAACCAATAAATCCAAGAAGAAGTGATGAACTATCAAGTTGTGTTAGACAGATTTGAAGAAGAAGAGTAGAGAAAAATCTTTCAGGTTACTTTAGATGGGCTATCTATAATTTTTAATCTATACACTTGTAAAAGGAAGATGGATGTTGATAACTCAACTTTCCTCTTGGCTTTTATATTTTATCATTATTTAAGCATCCTCATTTGTAATATCATCATAGAGTGTATTACAAACTTGATGATGGTTGTAGAATACCTAGTTCTCTCTAGTTCGTATTTTCTTCATACTTGTTAATTAGTAGAGGTTCATTACCTTATTACCGTATTAGGATTGGTAAGGTAAGGTCTAGCTCTCCTTACTTGTACTTTTCCCTATTGAGGATTTTTATGTTAATAAAAGGTCGCTCTAGCAATATAAAGTTTGAAAAGAAATTTTACTTGTCACGTTTAACATATCAAAAATAACAACTATTTTTTTCTATTTTACCCTCAATATTAATTACTTATTTTTTAAATTATTTTTCAAGACTTAAGACTATATATCAATTAATATGGGTATTATAGTACAATACTCATATTAGTCATTATTTCTCAAGGTACGCGCAAAGTCTAAAATGGCTGAGTAAAAGTGGATGGATGAAATATTTTAAAAGAGTTGAATACTCTTAATGGTCACAGGCCTTTCTGAGAACCGTCATAAATAAATTTCATGTCAGTCAAATGAATTAAGCAATGTATTAGTGTTAACAACCTTCTTCAATGAACCATGCCTATTTCATCTATCATTAATAAAGACAATCAAGACTCAAGTTTAAATAACAAAGTAATTTATCTAGCAATGATCTCTCAAGATAGAAAGCATCTAAATTATAACACAAAGAACTTTACATTTCAAACATCTTTCACCATATTTTAGCGGCATAATACATAGAAATACACTTTAACTTGGCCTCAATTGATAATTAAACACTGCAATTTTGAGAGTGCACATCTAGACACATCAACTCATTCCTACTATGTCTCGTCAAACGTTGATGTGACACATAAATTTTGTAAGTTGAAGTGTTCCATTGAGACGGTGAAGATGAGTTGACGTGTCTAGATGTGCATTCTCAAAGTTGAAGTGTTTAGTTATCAGTCGAGTCCAAGTAAAGGCCTCGACATATATATTTTGTCTATTTCAATTGTTAAACATATTAGGTCTTTTTGTGCTTTTCAGTCGATGTTTATTGATCTATTCTTTATTTGGTCTTTCTATATCACATTGAATACATTTAGAGCCTGTTTGCATTGACTTAATTTGGGTGTTTTTAAGTCAAAATAGGTTTAAAATAGTTGTGTAGTGTTTGAATAAAATTTAAACGATATTGTTAAGCACTTACGTTCAAGCCAAAATAACAAAACTTACAAGATAAAAACCAAAAGCTCATCTAAATTAGATCTTAACCTTCAAAGTAGCCAATATGAGTTATATAGAAGTCTTAGATACTAATAAATTCAAATACAATTCGCAGAAATTCATAAGTTATTCTAAGTAAAAGGTGGTGTGAAAAACTTCATTACTACCATAAGAATTTATAAGTTATTTTCCATTGTTAAATGAAGCTTGGGTATCAACGTCTTGATACAAGAAGTTAACTTTCATGTTAACGCCAAGTCAAATTACCTATTTGGGAAATCGATTTGAATTTAGTGCGAACAAACTTAATTCAGTTTGGTAATCCTGAGTTCAAAGTCTACTTCTAAGGATGAATGTTGATATAGGCATATATAAAGGTAAGTTTTTACCATTTTCCCAAATAGAAATATACTCAATAAAATCATAATAAACTCCCAATGCAATATGATATCAGAGCCAAATCCACCCTCAGTACAGTGATTGGACAAACCTCATCATGGATGTTGAATCCCTAAAGGTGGTATAGCTTACCAAACAAATGATCAAACATAGATTATATCGAACAAGATTATAGACTTGTAAACTTCAGGCACCATAAATGATAGGCGAGTCATTTTCACTGGACGGGTAGAAATAAAAACCAAATGAGCAAAGGAAGGGAACCTATTTTTTCTTCCTACTAATCCGACTAATTCAAACTTGTGCTTGACAAAGAGGACCATTAAGGAGGCAAAACCTTCATGAAGGATCTTTATTCCCAGTGTACTAGAACCCGAGACGACTAGTTAAGAATTAATAGATCCAAACTATCCACCACACTCCTCGATGATAATGTCAATTTGATAATAAGGACAATAGAATTAACTCTCATTTGCTATTTTCTATACCCTTTTTTGTTTTGCCAAAGCTAACTTTTTAAAAAAGTAAAAAATGAAGGGTTCAGATTTGATCGCACCAACTAAAAAGTTTTAAAAGAAAAAAAACAGTGTATCTAAACATAGAATTCATCACCTTCAAATGCTTCAAATTTCAAGTAATTGACACCAAAATCATGTAAACTCAATCTCTTCGGATTGATTTCTCATATGGTTACTCGACTAATAATTATTATATCAAAAAGACATCCTTATTTCGTGATTTAATTTTTTTAAACAGAGAAAGTGACTTTATGAGAAATAGATTCCAATCTCTTATTTTTAAACAAAGCCATTGGACAAAAAGAAACTTATAAACAAGATTAATTTATGAAATTTTTGATAGGAAAAAAATGTATATAAACAGAGAATTCACCACCTTCAAAAGCTGCAAATTTCAAGTAACACAAAAATTACCATCGTCCGATTTATCAGACGGTCACTTGATAAATTATTATTACTTCAGAATGTCATCTTTCTTCCTGATTTTAATTTTATTCAACAAAGAAAGTGGCTTTCTGAGTAATCAACTTCAATCTCTTTTTTTCAAAACAAAGCTATCAAATAGAAAGGAACATACAAACAAGATTAATCTGAGCAAATTTTGAGAGGAAAAAAATGTATATAAACATATATATAATTCAAAATTTTGAAGTAACACAAAAATGATGTACCTCAGATTTATTTGTCTTTCTTCCCGATTTTAATTTTTTTCAAACGAAAAAAGTGACTTTCTGAATAATCAATTTCAATCTCTTCTTCTCAAACAAAGGTATTAAACAGAGAGGAATATATAAACAAGATTAATTATAGCAAATTTTGAAATGAAAAAAATGTATATAAACATAGATATATATATAATTCAAAAATTTCAAGAAACACAAAAATGATGTACCTTGGATTGATTCGTCTTTCTTCCTGATTCCAATTTTCTTCAACGGAAAAAAGTGACTTTTTGAATAATCAACTCCAATATCTTCTTTTTAAACAAAGATATCAAACAAAAAGGAACATACAAACAAGATTTATTTCAACAATTCTTGAGAGGAAAAAATATGTATATAAACATAGATATATATAATTCAAAAATTTCAAGTAACACAAAAATGATGTACCTTGGATTTACTTGTCTTTCTTCCTGATTTCAATTTTCTTCAACGAAAAAAGTGACTTTCTGAATAATCAACTTCGGACTCTTCTTTTCAAACAAATCTATCAAACAAGAAAGGAACATATAAACAAGATTAATTGCAGCAAATTTTAGAGGAAAAAATGTATATAAACATAGATATATATACTTAAAAAATTTCAAGTATATCAAAAATGATGTACCTCAGATTGATTTGTCTTTCTTATTGATTCTAATTTTTTTCAACGGAGAAAAGTGACTTTCTGAATAATCAACTCCAATCTCTTCTTTTCAAGATACCAACAAAAAGGAACATATAAACAAGATTAATTCCAACAAATTTTGAGAGGAGAAAAATGTATATAAACATAGATATATATAATTCAAAATTTTCAAGTAACACAAAAATGATGCACCTCGAATTTATCTGTCTTTCTTCCTGATTCCAATTTTTTTCAAATGAAAAAGTGACTTTCTAAATAATCAACTTCAACCTCTTCTTTTCAAACAAAAAGAAACATATAAACAAGAATAATTTCAGCAAATATTTAGAGGAAATATATACACACACACTTCACCAATTCAAATCATTGATTCATAACAAAAAAGAGAGAGAAAGAAAACTTTACCAGGAAATAAAACTGAACTCTAATAATAACAATGGCTTTGCATATATCAACTCTTTTACTGGGAATATATATATATAATTGAAGTAGAGAAAAAAAAAGGACTATATATAGAGTTGTTTGTATTTCTACAAAAAACAATTACAACGTGGGCATCCATGTATATTAGAGCGTTATGTTTCACATTTGCATTTTTTACTTTTTAGAGAGTAAAGCCAAAATTAAATAGTTTGCTTTACTAATTCAGTTGTGGCATTTATAAACCTTTGGTTTTATTCACAACTAGGCTATTTAGAAAATAAATTTACATTTAGTCCTCTACTTTAAATATATTTTATAATTATACTTTATGATAGCAATATATATTCAAAGTGTTGCTTGAAGTTTCTAGGGATCATAAACATCTCAAGAAGGTTTACATCATCCTTCGTTCAAGATATGCACTACTAAAAACTCTCGAATTACGAAAAATCTTAGAAGAAAAAAAGAAGAACAAAATAAAAGTATACTCATAAGAATTCATTAATAAAATTTATTTTAATTTAAGATTGCAACTCATAAAAAGTATAATTTATATGAACCTTTCCTCGAGATGTATAATTTCAAACCCTCAATTTCTAATGAAGGATAAAAGTGTTCCTTGTTGAATGGTACTAGGGTAATTTTGGCCCTTTTTCGTATTTTATATTATATCAAAATTCAATCACAATAACCTCCAATTTCATTTTTCATGTTCAGACTCATTTTTTTATATGGCAAACACAAATTTTGGCCCCCCTTTTTTTGGAGATATTTCACTTATCTCCTTATCATTTTAGTTTTTTCTTGGTTATCATTAATCACAATGATGACCCCATGGGACTTAGTTATATAGGGAGATTGTTAGCTGTATGAGAACCAAAAAAAGGTACCGATTGATATTTGAAAACTTTAGGACGCCGTCTGCAACAAATTTTATTAAGATCCAAAATAACTTGCAATCACAAATAAAATATAAAGAAACATAATTTTATTGATAAAACAAATGTAGGTGCAAATCTATTTCTCCTTGATTCTTCACATCTTAGATTTTTCTCCATAATTCGAGGGTCGTTAGTGACATATTTCTCTAACATAGGATGATTTTGCTCCTTGAGCCATCTTTTGACCTCTTTATGAATATCCCTAGAATTCATGAGATATTTGAGATGCCTTTTTAAGGTAATATATACTCTTTATATATGCATAAACTAGGGTTTAGGGTAAAGTAGCCTCCAAGAAGCCTAACTGGAATCAAACACGTCTTGTAGAATTTCATAAAATTTCAATGTTTACAAATGCCCTATACTTCAAGGTTTGTCGGAGTGTAGACTTAATGAAAATGAAAGATGAGGTTTGAGGTACTCATTGTTTTACCTTTCCAGTTTTGTGGCTTTAAATTTAATTTGCAGATCTGATTTGTGAGAGAAGAGATGAAGGATAACTTTGGTTCCACTAGGTGTGTCAATTTATTTGTGTGAAAAAAAATTGTGATGAAAAATAAATTACAATCACAAATAAAATATGACGAAACATAATTTTATTGATAAAACAAATATGGGTACAAATTTATTTCTCCCTTTATTCTTCTCTTTTTTGATTTTTCTCTGTGATTCGAGGGCCGTTAGTGACACATTTCTCGAACGTAGGATGATTTTTAACTTATTGGGCTATATTTTGATCTCTTTATGAATATTTTCAGAATTCATGAAATATTTGGGATGCCTCTTTTAAGGGAATATAATACTCTTTATATAAATATATGTTAGGGTTTATGATAGAGTAGCCTCCAAGAAAAATATAACTGAAATAGAGCACATCTTGTTGATTCCCATAAAATTTCAATGTCTACAAATGTTAAGTATAAGGTACGCATGAATACTCCTGAATACTTCTATGTGAGACATTTAAGGAAAAAAACTAAAAATTTTGACTTTTTAAAAAAAAAAATTATCTCAAAGTTTGATTCATAGTGGATAATTTCACACCTTTTTAAGGGCCCGTTTTGGCTAAGTAAGATAAACTCATGCTTTGAAATTATAATATGATGAAATCAAAGTTTTACTTGAACATGAAAATTGAATTCTTAAGTTGTATTTTTTTCTCAAAAACATGAAAATCTCATAAGTTGTGAAACTATCAAAATTGTCTCAATTTTTTATACAATCTTATCTAATAAGCAAAAATTCATAACAAAATATAATACACTATCACAGGGCTATTCTAAAAAATTAAATATTTATTGATTGAACTTTAGTTCAATAAAAAAAATAAAAATAAACATGAGTTGTAGTGTATTACTCTTTGATATAATACTCCCAAAGTTTACAAACAATCTCCTTATGTTGAATAAGCATTTCTCGATTAGATAATTCATACGACGAACCACCATTGTTACTTTAAGTCATTTGTCGGTCAATATTATTAGTAAATATATTTTCATATTCATAAATAAATTTGGTTGGTAATGATAAATAAAATAGGTGTTGGCTTGAAGTAATAATAAATTTAGTTGATAAAAGTAATTAATGGTTATGTCCTATATAAATGATTTAAAGATTCATAAGAATAATAATATTAATTATATAAATTTTATTTACATATAAAATAAATGGCTGGTATATACAAATGATGTTTTATATTTTTTGTTTTATAAAATATAAAATTGTGGGTCAATTTTTATATTTGAAAAATGTGAAATCGTGATGTGAAATTCTCAAATCAAGATTTTTGGAGAATTTGATAATTCACCTCATGATTTGAGATCATGAGATCTAATCGCTTATCTGAACACCTACTAAGAATATCTTTGGTTGGCTTAGCCCTACACATCCAGAGGTGTATCCAGGATTCGAGATGATGGGTGCACTATAATGAAAAGGTGGATCTACGATATAAATTTGATCAATTTGACATTTAGATTCTGAAACCATTAACATTTTAGAATTATAAGTCCAAAATTAATTTTTATCAATTCAAATAGTAACACATACACACATATTATCATTCAAGTACTATTAATTTTAATATATACATTTGATTTAATTATATAAAAAAATTTATAGTGCTAAAAGTATAGAATTTTTTTATGTGACAAACTTGAAAATTTTGAAAGATTAAAGCAATATATAAAACATCAAAAGTGGTACCAATAACCAATTAAAGAGGTGTTATCCAATTTTAGAAAGAAAATTCAAATTTCTAACCTCATTTAGAGAGGTACACTAAATCATTAATATTGCATTATATGATACTTCGAGTGTACACCAAATTTCTTCACTTAGAGAGGTCACACATCTATATTTAAATATTTTTAAATTTGAATATTTTTTTAAAAATATATAACACTACTATCCATGATCTCAAGATGGGGGCATAGATTCACGTAAATCCGGTGACCCCCACCTCCATACGCCCTATGCACACTAATTATTGATTAAGGAAGTTGTTGGGTCATTCGCATAAATGCCTCTATTTTTGGGTGATTTTTAATTTTTTTCTTTATCCCTTCATCACTTTGATTAATTAAAAAAAAAGTGGCTAAAAATACTCCTAACACCAAAACAATAAAATAATTTTTGTTTGGCATAACTTTATATTTTTGTATCATGATATAATATAAATTAGTTCTTAAAAGGCATAACAAAGTTAAATCCACTTAATTCCTGCATAACTTATGCCAATAGAAAGAGAAAATTTAAGTTGATCAGAATCCACAATTTATGCAATGAAATCCATAATAGTTCCTATAAATCATATGTTGATAGAGGGAAAGCTTACATTTTTACGTCAGGTGGTAAAATTAATTTTTATTTGCTATAAATTATGTTTTTATTTATTAATGTCGTGATATTTATAATTTACACTATCATGTTGTAGTGACTTTTTCTAAAATATATAAATAACGAAAACAACTCTCATAGTAAATGACACCAATCATAAAAAGATTTTTTAGATTATCATGTTTCATGTATTAATGTAATGACCACGAATGCCATTTTTTGCATTTTTGACTTAATTATCATTTTGCGCTTCTTAAAAATTGTCTTGGATAATTTTTTATTGAGTTCAAAAGTTGGATTTTGAAATTCTTGTAAAAAGTCAGAGTTTTGCAAAACAAAGAGTTTTCAGAGGCTTAAAGCTGGAAATTTTGAGTTTGGATGTCAATTTGAGTTATGAGTGTTAGAATCCAATTTTGTTGATTCCATTAGTTCTGAAATGTCGAATCGGATCTAGAAAAACTTGCAGAACTGAATTCTGAGTTAAAATGGAGATTTTAGACCCAACGTTGCAATTTTAGTTCATTTTGGATCATAGATTTGACTTTGGTCAACATTCAGAGTTCAGGAGTTTGTATCGAAATTTCGTCAGATCCAGTGGTTTTGAGTGATGAAACCAATGATAGAAATGTCTTTATTGTAATTTTTAGAGCTTCCGAGAATATTTTATAGTTTTGAGTCCGAAACTAGTTTAAATAATCTTTCTCGGGTTTGGAATCACGGGGGTTTCAAATTTGAATTCTGATGGTTCCATTGAGTCTGGATCGTCGTTTTTGGTAGGATTTCATGTTTGATTTGTGTTCACGGGGTTTCGAACGAATTTTCGAGTGTCTAGTTCTTGTTTTTAGATGGTTGAATGTTGCTGGTTTGTGTTGTTTTTTGTGCCACCCACCTTATACTCCACGTTCGCGGGTGTGGGGCTGCATTTGGCGGAACCCCTCTCCGCGTTTGTGAATCGAGTTCTTGCATTCGCTGAGTACTTCATGTGCCTGGACAGTGAAATCTTTTAAAATACGTAATTTAAGCCTTTTTCACCATTTTCAACTCTTCATGCTTCGTTTGCAAGAGATATTTCGTGGGTTTTCAAGGCAAAGTGATTGGATAACTATTTTCTAACCTATTTCATTGATTTATATTGATTAATTGATTATTTTAACTTCTAATTTTGCGATTTTATTGGTGTAAATTTGGGGTTTTCAGATATGGATTTTCTAATCTTGTAATGTTGATTTCTCTCTCATTTTTTAACTCCATTTTCGAAATTATTTTCACCGTTGAATTCCATATTATCGAGAGAACATTTTCATAAATTAATTTTCAGATTCTGGCAATATTTTTTGGCATGGAATTATTTACCAATTTACTTTGTTTCTCCGAATTGAGTGATTTTAGTGTCATTAGATTCGTTATGTGATTATGATACCATATTTAAATATATTGTGGTTATTTAAAGTACCGAGGAAGGAGGAAAGCGCTAGATTCATCTTGATTTGAGACTTTAATTGAGGTAAGTGGACTTCTAACCTTTGTTAAGTATGAACGAACCTTGTATGCTCCTATGCAGTGGCGGATCCAAGATTTTAAAATTGTGGGTGCTCTCTTAGCTTAACAACGGCGGAATCAAAATTTTTAGTTAGTAGTTCAAAACATAAAATGTAAATACATAAGAAGACAAAATGTGTTCAACATCTATTATATATTAAAAAAAATCATTTTAAATATGTATAAATAATATATTTTTCATCGAAGAGAGTTCAAATGAATTCCTTGGGCCAATGTAGCCCTGTCATCACTTAGCTACAAATTATAAAATATAAGTGCATAAACTTAACACTTGTCATAAAAAGACGATCAGATTTGAAATCAGTAGTAAAAATAATGAATATGAACGACTACTCACTATGTTTCTTTTCACTTGTCATAATTTTATTTTTCCAAATTCAGACGATATCAATCTTGAGTAACACTTTCAGATATATTTTTTTTATCATATTGATGTAGAAAAAAATGTAAATCATAGTATTTTTAGTATAGTTTTTGAATATCAAAATTTTAATTTTAAAATATTGAGTTATTTTAATCTAATTTTTCTTAGAAAATTGTAAAGTAATTTTTGTAAAGTAAAACATGGCAATTAATACAAATGAAGAGAATAATATTTATTATCTTAACTAAAGGAAGGAAAAATATTGATTTGTATACCTTTTTGTTTTATGTAAAAAAATAGTAAAAAAGCAACTATAAATAAAGAAAAAATAGGAAAAGTAACAAAAAGGTGGAAAAATGTTGAGAGTGAGATTTGAACTCAAGACCAACAACATTACAAAAGTCTTAAGCATCCACCTTAGACCATTGGACCAACCAAAACATTAATTTAATGGGTGCTCTATATTATATTTATACTAATATTTTTAATTTTTACATAGATATATAATGTCCGGTACTAAATTAATGGGTGTTACTGTAGGTTTGATCATGATATGTTGAACGGAAGAATTGATCATACGGTGACTTATTGACTATCAATTAATTATGTATTTGAGATCTTTTGAATCATTTGATATTGCTAGCGGGATGGTACTTATATTGTGATATGATTGATATATTAGCTCTGTGGTGATATTGAGATACTTGAGAAGTTATTAGTTTCTATTGTTGACATACATGATACATATGTACATCTTGCATAGTCCATTTCCATGATCATGACTATTTTCCATTATTACGTGTTTGCTTTATGATGTATTGATGATGAAAAGTCGAGGGAAATGGTTCCAACTAGTTGCTAATGAGATTGAAATTTAGTGACATTTAAAATTGACGCTCTTTAATTGTAAATTGATAATGAACATGTGGAATACCTCTGGTGGGATAAAGATTTGATTGTAGGCTCAGAACAGATTGATCCTTATATCTTGTATATTGAGATGCGTGATTTGAATTGTTATATCTATTGTAATATGAACTGTTGTATGCACCCCTTATTACTCTATGTGAATATTATGTTATTGTGCATTCTTGACTGAGTTGCACTGGTTCATTTTGGGGCTAGGCCACATGCTCCATAGTATGAGATATTGATTTGTTTTGGGATCGGGCCACACACTCCGTGGTATGAGGTAATGATTCATTTTGGGGTTGGGCCTCAGGCTCCATGGTATGAGATACTAATTCATTATGGGGGATGGGCCACATGCTCCGTGGTAGGTAATGTTGATGATATTGGGGACGGGCCTCACACTCCAAGGTAGATACATGGATAGATATATCCCCCATGGGTTTCGGCCGGAGGTTATCAACGGATGTCTACCATAGGGCAAACATGAATCATGATTATTTGAGATTGCATCACATTATTCACATCTCATGACATCCACTCTATTTAATATCATACTTGTTTGTTGTTACCTTGGTATAGCTCATGAGATTGTATACTTATTGTATCATTGATTTGAGTATTATTGTATCACTGATTTAAGTATTATTGTATCTCTTATTTAGTAGTTGTTGGTCCTATTTTCATACTTGTGTATTGAGACACTATGCTAGATAATGAGGATACCTATAATACTGTGATTTGTATATTATATTGTGTTGGATTTTTCTGAGTGTAGGTTTGTAGTTCGGCGGATTGTGGTTGAGATTTAAGGAGTTACTTGTATTCTTCATTACTTTACTTTGGGTTAGTTCCATTTCGCTGAGTACCAGTTGTTTGGTGCTCACCCCTTGCTATATTTTTGTAGGTTGTGAGCCCGGTCCATCCTGCTAAACTTCTCTCTTTCGAATCGATTTTCTGGATTACTTCTGAGGTAGTTGCTCATGTCTTCAGCATACCTTTGAGGATCCATTTCAATGTTTTCATTCTAATTGAGGACTAGACATCATACGTTGTATTTCATTTGAGTATTTTATTCATAAATGCTTGTACATGTGACACTAGTTCTTGATATAGTTGTAGTTCTTTGAGTTTTGATGGTGGAAATCCAATATCGTCAATTCTATCAGTTTCGAAATGTCGAATCTGATCTGGGAGAACTTGCAGAACTGAATTCGGAGTTAAAATAGAGATTTTAGGCCCAAAGTTGTAATTCTAGTTCATTTTGGATCATAGGTTTGACTTTGATCAACACTCGGAGTTCGGGAGGTTGTATCGAAATTTTGTCAATTCCAGGGATTCCAAGTGATGAACCAACGCTAGAAATGTCTTCATTGTAATTTGTAGAGCTTCCGAGAATATTTTAAATTTTTTAGTCTAAAACTAGTTTAAATGATCTTTCTCGGGTTCGGGACCATGGGGGTTCCAGATTCGAATTTTGACGGTTCCATTGAGTCTTGATTGTCACTTTTGGTAGGATTTCATGTTTGGTTTGTGTTCACGGAGTTCCGAATGAATTTCTGAGGGTCTAGTTCTTGTTTTTAGATGGCTGAGTGTTGCTGATTTGTTTTCTTTCTTGTGCCACCCACCTTACACTCTGCGTTCGCGGGTATGGGTCCGCATTTGTGAAGGTACGGCCTGTATGGCCTCTGTGTTCACGGAACCCTTCTTCGTGTTCACAGAGATATATCGAGAGAACCTACACATTCGTGGATCTAGTCTCCGCATTTGCGGAGGGTTGGGGGAGTGAAGGCTACACGTTTGCGGATCCTTATCCGCATTCGCAGTGTACTTTATGTGCCTGGAAAGTGAACTCTTTTCAAATATGTAATTTAAGCCCATTTTACCATTTTTCAACTCTTCAAGCTTCATTTTCAAGAGAGATTTTATGGGTTTTCAGGGCAAAGTGACTAGGTAACTGTTTTCTAACCTATTACATTGATTTACATTGACTAATTGATGATTTTAACTTCTAATTTTTTGATTTTATTAGTGTAAATTGGAGGTTTTTGGATACAGATTTCCTAAACTTGAAATGTTAATTTTTCTCCCATCTTAACTCCATTTTCAAAATTATTTTCATCGTTGAGTTTTTTATTACGGGTGGAACATTTTCATACATTAATTTTTAGATTCCGACAATATATTTTGACATGAATTTTTTTATCATTTTATCATTTTTTCTTCGAATTGAGTGATTTTATTATCATTAGAATCGTTATGTGATTGTGCTACCATATTTGAATAGATTGTGGTGATTTAGAGTACCAAGGAAGGGGGAAAGCACCAAATTCATCTTGATTTGAGACTTTAATTGAGGCAAGTGAACTTCTAACCTTTTGTTAAGTATGAATGAACCTTGTATGCTCCTATGTGTGTAGTATTGAGTACTTTGGGGATAGAATCATGTTACCGTAGGTTTGATCATGATATGTTGAATGGAAGGATTGCTCATATAGTGGCTTATTGAATATCAAGTAATTGTGTATTTGAGATCTTGTGAACCATTCGATATGGATAGCGGGATGGTGTTCATATTGTGATATGGTTGATATATTGATACTGTGGTGATATTGAGACACTTGAGAACTTATTAATTTCTATTGTTGAGATACATGATGCATATGGACATCTCGTATATTCCATTTCCATGAGCATGACTATTTGCCATTATTACGTGTTTGCTTGGTGATCTATTGATGATGAAAAGCTGAAGGGAAATGGTTCCAGCTAGTTGCGAATGAGTTGAGATTTAGAGACATTTAAAATTGATGTTCTTTAATTGTAAATTGATAATGAAAATTTGAAATACCTCTGGTGGGTTAGAGATTTGGTTGTAGGCTCAGAACAGATTGATCATTATATCTTGTATATTGAGATGCGTGATTTCAATTGTTATATCTATTGTAATATGGACTCTTGCATGCACTCCTTATTACTCTATGTGAATATTATGTTGTTGTGCATTCTTGACTGAGTTACACTGGTTCATTTTGAGGTCGGACCACATGCTCTGTGGTACAAGATATTGATTAATTTTGTGGTCGGGCCTCACACTCCGTGGTATGAGGTAATGACTCATTTTGAGGTCGGGTCACACGCTCTGTGGTTTGAGATACTAATTCATTATGGGGATGGGCCACACGCTCTGTCACAAGTAATACTGATGATACTGGGGACGGGCCTCACACTCCAAGGTATAGATACATAGATAGATATGTCCCCCATGGATTTCGGCATGAGGTTATTAGCGGATGTCTATCGTAGGGCAGATATGCATCATGATTATTTGACATTGCATCGCATTATTCACATCTCATGGCATCCACTTCATTTCATATCATACCTGCTTGTTGTTACCTTGGTATAGCTCATGAGATTGTATACTTATTGTATACTTGATTTGAGCATTATTGTATCATTGGTTTGAGTATTATTGTATCACTCATTTGAGTATTTGTATCATTGATTTGAGTAGTCATTGGTCCTATTTTCATACTTGTGTATTGAGATACTATGCCAGATAATGAGGATACCTATAATACTGTGATTTGTATATTATATTGTGCTGGAACTTTTCTAAGTGCAAGTTTGTAGTTCGGCGGATTGTGGTTGGGATTTAAGGAGTTACTTGTGTTCTTGATTACTTTACCTTGGGTTAGTTTCATTTTTTTGAGTACCCAGTTGTTTGGTGCTCACCCCTTGCTATATATTTGTAGGTTGTGAGCCCGGTTTATCCTTCTAGACTTCTCTCTTTCGGATCAAGCTTCTGGATTATCGTGAGGTAGCTACTGATGTCTTCAGTAGACCTTTAAGGATCCATTTCTATGTTTTCGTTCTATTTGAGGACTAGACATCATACCTTGTATTTAATTTGAATATTCTATTAATAGAGGCTTGTACACATGTGACACCAGTTCTTGAGATGGTTACAGTTGTTTTCTTTCGTTTATCTATATTATTAGACTATTTATCTTCCGATTTATCCATATTGTTAAGTTGTTGGTTTTGGGCTGACTCGCCTTGGTGGGATAGGTGAGTGCCATCACACCTGAATTTCGGGTCGTGACAATTAAATTGATAAAATTTTATAGCACTGTTTACTGAGGAAATTTTACTCATTTTTTTATTATTACTCTTATACTATTTATCCTTCTCCTTTTTAAAAAATATAAACAATAATCTGGGCAAATATAAATTTTTAATGTGAAGGACTAATAGGTGTAGAGATCGATGATAAAATTGATAATGATTTCATTTTAAAGTATCTCGGTAAATATCATTTCCTGTATTGTTACTTTTTTCAAATAGTAACTATAATATTATGTTTTTCATATTATTGATGATTTATTTCACTTTATTTGTAGAATTATAAAAAAATTCTTTTGTTATTTTATTAGTAATAAAATTATGAAATTAAAGAACATGAGATACACGTCCCATAAATTTATGAAACTTACGCCTTGCCTCATGCTACTATCTTTTAAAAGACTGATCGAATCCACATTCTCACCTATGCATCGAACACAATAAAATATAAAACTTATTTATTTTTATTTTTTTGTAACGTATTTTCATTTCGATAGAACACACCCCCTAAATAAAAAAAGATAATGCAATAAATAATTTTTAAAATAATATACTTTTATTTAATTTTATGTTTTCCTCTAAAAGCCAAATGCACTCACATTTAAGACGTGAGTGATGAGTCAATTGTATTTCCAGAAAAAGTTGTCTTTATTAAATCACAAAATAAATAAATAAAATAAAGTAAAATAAAATATAAAAAACAAAATTTTAAAAAGAGAGCCACGTCATCCAATCGGTTTAATCCAACCACTTTGTCGTTTCCAAAAATCCTGAATTGTTCCTCACTGTTTGCTTTTCTATTGGTTTCATCAACATATAATTTGTCGGATACTCGTATCACGGTCTGATTAAATTTAGAGTAAAATATTTTTTAATAAAAGAGGTTTCATATTTAGTAGGACTCAAACTATTTAAAAAGTATTTGATTAACGATAAAAAGTACTTAGCATTCCACATTCTTCTTGGTTCTTCTTCAATCTACTGACCTAAATAATTCAATTTCACATCTCTTATGATGAATTTCTCCATTCATAGAGTTTGAACTCAGGATATCAAATTTAGAGATTAATTATAAAGTGACGTTATCCATCACATTACATAGATCGATGGTCTTTTGTTGTTCTCCTCTTGTTTGGCGGGTTGTGATCATTTAAGAGGGGAAAAATATAGTTCATCTGTAGAGAAGAAGACAAGTTCATCTATTGTTTGATTGATCCTTTAAAATAACAAATGCAGACAATTGTAAATGAACAAGCGATTAGATATTTGTTGTAGCGATGAAGAAAGATACAATTTTCATAAAAGTCATTGTTGTACATCTGATTATGTATTTGAATCACATTTATTGAGTGTTTTGCACTTTGATCTTTTATATTGTTCGATACTCTACATCAGATTACGTGATGGTCATGCCTACTGTTTGATTTTGTCGGTGAATGAATTTATCAGTTTTAGAAGGATTAAAAGATTATTTTCATCACTATTAATATTAAAGAGTTTCTGGACACGCATGCGTTGCACAGGTGTCCTTTATGTATTATTATAGATTCATTAGAATGATTAAAAAATATATAAAAACATACGTGTAATAGGTAATAAAATTTAATCAGTACAATCTTAAAAGTATGAACTTCCGAACTTGAAGGTTAAATTAATATTACACCCCAACTTACAACACTCAATTTATTACATTATATATCTTATCGAATTTATTATCGATTATTGTCTACATTAAATCCCAAGTGTAAATTATATGACACTTCTGATCAAACTATTCGGATAGAAACAAATTTTGCAAAATCAAAAATTTCTACTAGCTAGGCATCCGATTAAATGGGATGAGATAAATTTTCCAACTACTTGGACTTTAAATTCGGTTATATCTCCGAATAAATTATCTGATAATGTAACTAATAGTGAATTATCTCATATTACGCAAGAACCAGACTGTACAATTTGCATTCAATTTGATAATGATAAATCAATTGTTTATAATAGACATTTTTTTTTCCTCATAATAGGAGATTGTTGCCTGCAATTCAGCATATTTCTCCGGTTAAACCATTATATGGTCCTGCTAGGCATAAACCTGCTTCTTTGCATACTATTGAAACCAATAAATCTGTTAAACCTGTTGATAAATTAAAAATTAATTCTCAAACTCAAATTGTGCAAGATAATGAAAATATTTCTAATAGAGATATTCCTACCCCATCAGAAATGGATTTTGACCCCAACAATACTTGATGATGATGCCACAAAAAATTGATTTTAGTCTAGGATCCCTGACAAGAAAACAAATTCAAAAGAAATTCTTTGATAATAAATGAAACTTGTTTAGAACTTGGTTTTTTGAGACTTATAGTCCTGATAAATTACATAATATATCACAAGAATTTTATGAACACTGTGCACTTCATAACCATATTGTGAATTTTGTTCCTTGGTTTATAATCACGTATTTGACTTTATATGTAAATGTGTTAGAACGCTCTTATAAAAAAAGTAATGGGAAAATGGTTAAACAAATTTGTCCTCCACAAAGTACTTTTATCTTGCCTAATCATACGACAATCACTTTTAATGCTTTTCAAAATTTTATTGACAATGATATTGATCAAGTTACTATTGTCGAAATTAATAATGTAATTTCTCAAAATAATTATTTGAGCTTATATGTCAAAGTTTTAGGGGAACAAATCAATTCTCTCCATGAAAATTTTGACAAGTTAACTCTTTTAATAAAAGAGATTCAAACTAAGGCTATAATACCTTCTGATAAAGCCTCTACTTCGGAAACTAAAGTTAAGTCTGAAATTATAACAACCTTTCCAAACTTGAAAAGACCTCCTGAAATTCAGGAATTTAATTCTAAAACCTCTCATGATTTAGAAAAACTTTTTAATAAAAAGATTTCTGAAATAGTTTGATCAGAAGTGTCATATAATTTACACTTGGGATTTAATGTAGACAATAATCAATAATAAATTCGATAAGATAAATATATCAGTTCAGATCCATGAGCATAATTATAACCATGTGTTTTAACATTTAAAGTTAATGCATCAAGAATATTAACATCAAACAAAGATTGTCTAAAATTTAAATTTCTAGCATCACGCAAGGCTGCTAAAAATGTTTCTGGTGACCTTTAAGAGTTAATGGTTTAAAAATAATTTGAACCATGCCAATATGCATAAAATTAAATTGATTTTTATAAAGATCAATATCACGTTTTTCTAACAAACGAATGGTCTGTTCTGAAGAGTTTAATGCCAAGGATTTTTTAGTCGTCTTTATAATCTGTTTAGAAGACAATTTATCAAACCAACCATAACTATAAATGGTTTTAATATCAATTTTAGGAATAATCCATTTATTTAACAATTCAAGGTCTTGAGGTATATCAACCTTTTCTAATTTAGTACTTTTAGTACTACCTTCACTAAGTTCGTTTTTAAAAAATATCCATGTCAGATATTTTCATATCTCATTACATAATTACTACAAAAGTTTCAGGCTCTGATACCACTTTTGTCCAAGATCTGAAAGGCTAATAGGCTGGTGGTAGTACGCTCGGCCAATTAGACAACCAGACATAGTTTCGAAAATATTATCCTTAATCTTAAAGAAGGGTGATAGTCCACACTATCATTTAAGGTCAAAATCGAAATATATAAATTTTTTAGCATAGTTTATTGACTGTATGGTAGAAATTAATCTTTTACCCAAGCAAGGGACCTGTTAGAAAATTCAATACTCCCAAGTTGAGCCCATGTGTTTAGCGGTTCTAACTGTGAAATTGATGCCCTACCTTTTAACATAAATAAAAAAGTAAATAAATGGGCTTTTAACTACTTCACATCTTGATAAACGTATTCACTACGACAAAGCCAACATAGTAGTACTAAACACGACTGTATCTCCATCTCGGAACCAAGTCAAAAAGCCATACATAAAATTTTTTATATTTTGATTGAATCTGGTTCCTTCATAATAATTATATAAGAGATATTAGATAGCTGACATGGATATACGTGATTAGGCTAACATATAATATAATAATTAAAAAATAGTAAATACCTGTAATGGCCTAAGGCCGATGCAGGTAAAAGTAAATTATTATTGTTGAATTACTGCTACAATCGGATTACACTATACACGCCGTGAAGTGTAGAGAGAAGGGAGAGCTAAGGGGTTTAGAGAGAGAAAGCAAAGAAAGGAAAACGAAAATTGTTGGATGCAGAATGCATTCCCAATACTTCTATTTAAAGAAAAAGAAAACGAATAAGAATAGTAAAATGGGGCCCACATCTAGTCTCATATACAGTGATATTACACAGTAATGAACTGTGTATCTACTGTTCATGAATAGTTTAACTATTCAGGAGGCTGTACTGTAGCTTGATTTGATCATTTTTTATCCGCTTTTTTCATTTCTTGAATAATTTTTTCTACATCTTCAATATCTTTGTCAGATAGTTCCCTAACGGATTGTGCATCTTCCATGTCATCATTGATACTTCCACTTTCATGGATTGAAGTATCGCTTTCAAATAGACCAATAGACTCCATCAAGTCTTGTTTAACTTTGTTCATATATTCTATTATTAGAGCATGCTTATCCCGTTCTTTTTCTTGCAGGGATATTCTACTTGCAATTCCTTTCACTGAAGTATCAATCAGTGGACTTGAAGTTGAGGCATATTCCTTTACTTTTACAGTGATCATTTCTATTAGCTCTTGACCATAAATCTTCTTCGTAGAGGATCAATTTTTATTAAGTTTTTCCAAAAATTATTATAAAAGACTTTGTATAAGCAAGAAATTTGATCTTCGGTATAACCGAATTCAGGGACCCACTTATGAATCCATCGGATAGAGAATTCAATGAAGAAATATATCTGACTTAATTTCTCCGGGCAACAAATATATGGTTCTTGATATAACAAGGTCAGATTTGAGGACACTTTTGCCCATTCTTTATATAAGTGACTGAAATCATCAGGCAATATTTTTACAGTTGGTCCGTGTTATAACTACCGATCAATAAACCAATTTGGCAATTTTCCATTAAATACTTGGAAACATATTTTTATAAACCAAGTATGTTTGTGTCGCTCATTATTATAATAGAGCATAGTGTCAAAGGCTTGGATATAATTCCAACATGTGCAATTCATTCTTTCCTGATTTAACTGGAAATGTCTTTCTTGCATAGAATGCACTCCCCATTCTTCAATAGTGAGGATTTTCTTGACTATCATTTTTGAGAAGTTATAAACTGTCTTAGTTGAATTATAAGCCTGGAAATGTGAAAATTCTACACTTCCGGTACTAACCAATATATTTTCATAATATGATCGGGTTTTGTATGACTTACCCGGAAAGTATAAGTTTGGTATCAAATATCTCTGGAGTATATTCCAGGGTTCATCTTTTCGTTGAATTTAAGTATTTTTCACGAAGAATATAATCTTTTTTTTATCAACTTTTTCATAATTCTTGATATCATCAAGATTATCATTACTTATAATTAAAGCAAATGTATTACTCTGCCTTTTTTGTGCAGCAATATAAGCTTGCAATTGCCCATATAATAGACTTTCTGTTGGAATATCATCCAAATGAATAGAAGGAGATGGGGAAGATTCTCCTCTAGATACATGGGAGTTTATCAAACTCCTTCCTCCTAATCTTATAACAGGAGTATTTGTTGAGGATTGATGTGATGATCCTATGCTTTCTGTCTGGGATGATCTTCCCGTGACTTTTATTTTGCCTTTATTATTTCCATGTCCTCCCGAAAACCAAGGGGGTAAGCCGTCCATACTACATTTATAACAAACTTTATCAGTTTTAATACCAATAATCTCAAAATCTTTGTCTATATTCATTTTCAATATCATCAATTTCGTTATAATTGAAAACTGAGAAATCCAAAGATTCGTCTATCATAAATATTATAATCGTATCAAGGATAAGCCATTGCATATCCATCCGTATGGGCAAAGCTTTAAGAATAGTAATTAAAACTTTATCACTGAAATTGTAACAACTCGAAAATTTTCGAAACCTCTTATGGTCGGTATTGTATTGTGTTATAATGATCGTGGTTGAAATTTGGTGGCCACGGGTGGAGTTTAAGTAGCCAAACGCAAAACGGATCATTTTGGGGCCTAGAGAGGCCGTTTGGATAGTGCACTTCACAGATACATAACTTTTGATGTGGGTTGAACTGTGTGGGCTAAAAAATATCAAATTAAATATATATATTTGCAACGAAACTTGTTTAACTCAATTCCAAGGTCGGATGAAGATGTTATGGCTAAAAGAGTAGGATTGCCTGAAATTCAGAGGACATTGGAGATAGGCCCTGGAAATTGCCCAAGACATGTAAGACAGACCGTGAAACTTTGCACGGTCCATGTGGGGGTTCTTTAAAGTGGTACAGTGGGTGGCCAAGACCCACCCCAAAAACTAAGTTAAGGTCCACGAACCACCCCACGGTCCTTGAGACCTCAAACGGACCGTTTGGTAGTCCATCAAGTTGGGCAGAACCTTGCCAAGGTTGTGGGCTGAAAATATGACTAAGTAAAGTCTGATGGAGCACTGATATGGACCGTCAAATGTGGAATGGTCCGTTTGGGACTCCGTCTGACCCTGAGTGCAGTGATATTTCCGCTTTTTTAAGGGTTAAATTGTAATTTGGATGATCCCTAGGCCCTTTTTAGGCTTCCTAAAGTCCCTTAAACCTATTGGATATAAACCTAACCCTCATTACTCCATTCAAACTATCCCATACTCTCCTTAGAAATTCTAACATCCTCTTGGCCTCCATTGAAGAAAGCTTGGAGAAATTGGGGAAGAAGACCTTGACTAGGTTTGACTTTGCAAATTGTT
>JBCEWC010005763.1:0-24315 GCA_038996855.1 Solanum aculeatissimum | reverse complement strand
ATCTTATATAGCTTAAATATTTTTATATGTGCATGGTATGCATTTAAAATAAATTTTCTTCTTATTTAATTTTAAAATATAACTTCTATTTTTAAGTTTGTTAAAGTAAAAAATGATTTATAAAAAATTAAAATATAAAGAAAATAAAAATTAGTTTATAAAAATTATATTATATAGTGTAATTTTTTAATAGGAAAAGAAGAAGAAATATCATAAAAATAAGGAGTGAAAGTTGTGAATGTTATTATATTGTGTTAAAAAAAATGTAAATATACATAAATATACAAAATAAGATATAAAAAAGGTTTAAAAGGATACTTTTGTCATTTATCCTTTTTATTTCGGGATAACTTATCCCGGGATTACTATACCTCCCAAGAAGAGGGGATAACTTATCCCGGTACTATTTATTAGTCCCGGGATAAGTTATTCCGGATTTGCCAACCAAATATCAACTTAAGGCCACTATATTTTTATCCCGAAATTAAAAGCACTTATTCTTCACACCAAACGACCCCTAAGAGTTCCAAAAGGCTAAAAAGGAATTATTTTGAGAAGTATTTTCAGAAAAGTACTCTTTTCTTCTTTCTTTTTTTCGGTTAAAAGTACTCTTTTCTTCAGAAACAATGTGTGTGGGGTTTGAAAAGTATTTTTGATAAAATCATCTAAATATTGGAAAATAAATAATCCATTTGTCCATTTTTGACTAAATAAAGAAAATAATATTTTTTTTATATTATTCCTAACTATTATAAGTTATCTCACTTATTGGCAAATGAATTGAAAATAGTTAGTAGTACATAATAATAAAAATAAATAAATATAAAATAATAAATTATTTCTTGATTTTTAAAATTGAATAAATAATTGTTTTTAGCATTATGAATGTATAAAAATAGATAGATCAAATGGTTTTTAATATTAATAAGAATAAAATAAATATAAAAAGATAAATTATTTTAATTATTAAAATTAAATAAATAAAAAATAAGCATGCATTTTTAATAAAATAAAGACGATGAGTTAAAGTAGGGAGGTATTTTCACATAAATTATCCAATCAATTACGTACCAATTTCTAATTTGTCGACTTCATCTATCAATTTTCTTTTTCTAAATTTAGAATATTCACACAAATACTTGTCAGTGTCATTTTATTTATAAAGTCAATCAACCTGATAATATTTTTGTATTGTTAGTTTGTTTCAAAGAATAATATTGCTTTCTATTTTATCTTTATGACATACTTGAAAAGTAGTGATAAGATTGTGTATCGATCGGTTCAATATATATTATCAATTTAGTTTATTGATTTATGAATCTGTTAAAGTAATAGTCAAATGAATAAAATATTTATTATCAATTTTTAGTTACTCAATTTTTTATTCTTTATAGTTCGATTTCAGTTTTACCATTAAGAAAAAAATGCTTATATACACGATGTTCACCAAATAGAAATAAGAGCAAAGAATAGAAGTGTAACACAAATTTATGCATTGTTCACTTTTGTTTAAAATAGAATTGTTCGAATTTCTTCTAAAAGCTCATACAATAAATTGTGAAAACAAAACCATAATCGTCTATCTTTATCACGATCAAATATAAAATTGATAAAATAAAAAAGTATTACTAATTTACGCCAAGAAGAGAAAATACGTCAAAATAGAGACAAAGTAAAACTAGTTTGTGTTACCTATGATCAAAAAAGGTAATACTAAATTTTAGAAAATAAAATTGTTAAAATGTAAAAATCATTATTACGCAATTAAGAGTGAAATTGTAATTCTAATTAGTAAATCACAACAACTCAACAACAAAAATTTCAAAAAAGGATCGATAACTTGATACTATTTATCGATCAAATCAATTTTTACATGTCGTCCCTAAATAGTAAAATATTAAAATTATTTAAAATCACAAATTCTTAAAAACTATATATATATTCTCAATTAAATAAGGAAATAATATATTATTAAAAATCCAAATTAAAAAAAAAAAGGAACCAACCCATAATCTTCCAATTCCCCCACAATATATACACACAAACAAACCAACGGTTCACAAGTTGGAAATTTTTCTTCTTTTTTTCTCTCTCACAAAAAAAAATTAATTTAATTTTATTTTTTTGACTTTCTTTGAATTCTGTGTGAATACAAGTCATACAAATTCTCCGTGAAATGTCAACCGGTGGCACCACCATCACCACCGCCGCCGCCGTAGCCGTCAACTCGTCCGACAGTGTGATCGCTATACCCACCGCCACCACCCACCACAGACGCCGCGTAGCCGACTCCGCCATGACGACAGGGGACTCAGATTACAATATCTCCGACGAGGATAATAATTATAATAACCCAGAAATAAGCAATTGTGATCTTCATCATTATCACCATCATCATCATCCGTTGATTAAATACTTATTGGTTCGGAAAAGGGTGCCGGAAAGTATTGTTTTTAGAGTAGAAGAATGGGTTTTAAGCGTTTCTACAATTATGCAGTCTTTGAGATCAAGGAAGAATATGGGTCGTACAGTTTTTGTGTTTCTCATGTTTTTGTTGGTAGTTTCTGTGTTCTTCAAGTTTTCTTTCATGATGATGAATGGCAATGTTGAAGATTTAAATGGGAATTTTTTGAAAAAGGAAAATGGTATTTTTGTTCTTCCTAATTTCAAGAATGATTTAGTTAATGCCCAACGGGTCCTTTCAGAAACAGAGTCATCGTCTTCGGCTTTGGTTTCGGCTTCAGATTTTGTGAGGAAACGTCAGATGAAGGAGATACCAGTAAGTGTGATTTTTCCAATTTAATTTTGTAAAGATTGAATTTTTAATTACCAAAATTTTAGTTTGCTTGTTTATGTAACTCAATTTTCAAAAAATGGGAGCTGTAATCTTTGCGTTTTGTTTACGTTTTTTGGGTTGAAGGATGAAAAGATGGAAACTTTTCTATGCATTTTGGTCTAAATCTTTGTTATGGAATTTTCTGAAAAAGAGAGGATTTTTGGTAACTGTAATTTTCTGGGTGGGAATTTATGTTTTTTACATTTTTATCCCTCCATTCATTTTTACTTGTCACCAAAAAATAAAGTTTGTAGGTAAATTTGAGGATGGTGGAATCTCTATTCATTGTTTGACTTGGTAAAAACCAAAGTAGTGGACGGCAACAGAAAGAGTGTTGAATATTGTGAACCATTTGACAGTTGGCTATTGGCAATGTAATGTTGACTATGATGATGGCCTTCCAATTATTAGTTTGACTGTTAATGGGGCCTTCTATATTCCTTTTTTTTTCCTTTTTTGGAAGAAAATCAATCGTGGGGTGAGTTAACTTGCTTTTCTAGATGGTTTCACACACATTTGTTCGATTCGACGTATAAATCTGCTCATATTCCATGTTGTTTTGTTTAACTGAGGACATGACTTTCACTGTGCTACCTTTGTTGTCCCTAAATTTTTCTAAATGCAGACTTATTACAGCTATTGTTGTTTATTTTGTTGATTATGCTAATAGCTATGCATATGAACAAAACAAAATGAAAATGGAAGTATCTAACTTGTATGTATGGATTGCCTTTTACAGGTACCAGAAATATGGATGAAACCAAACAGTGATCATCATTACAAATGCATTTCTCGGCCAAGGAATCGAATAAGTATGTCAAGATTTCAGTTTTCTGAATCTATATGGTGTTTATTGTGAAGTTCATTTGTAATGTGTTCTGATATCTGGAGTTCTTTTCTCAGGAACTGGTTCATCGACGAATGGCTATATCTTAGTTCATGCAAATGGAGGATTAAACCAAATGAGAACAGGAGTGAGTAAAAACCCGTATATGCCACACTCTTTAAGCTAATGTATGCATGAGTTTTAGCGAATAGCGAAGCTGTTATGTTGTTGCTGATTATGTTTAGTGGATCATTGCAGATATGTGATATGGTTGCTATTGCTAAAGTAATGAATGCTACTCTAGTGCTTCCTTCTCTTGACCATGAATCCTTTTGGACAGATACTAGGTACTGTTCTTTAGTTCTCTTGTGATCAGTTGACAATCACCCCTCCTCTTAGCGCGTCTCAATTTACATTCTAATAATTTGTTGCTTCCTGCAGTGATTTTAAAGATATTTTTGATTGGAGACACTTCATTGAAGTGCTAAAGGATGATATTGAGATTGTTGAGTCGTTGCCACCGAAATATGCAGCTGTGAAACCTCTTCAAAAGGCACCTGTGTCTTGGTCAAAGGTTTGTAAATAAAACTGTTATGTGCTGTAGCTCTAGCTTTTAGTTTTCATGGCGGAAACTACAATGTGATGCTTTATTGCAGGCTAGTTACTATAGAGGAGAGATACTTTCTTTACTAAAAAAGCACAAGGTGATACAATTTACCCACACGGATTCAAGGCTTGCTAACAATGGACTAGCGTCATCCATTCAAAGGCTTCGGTGTAGAGCTAATTATCAGGCTCTGCGTTACACGAATGAGATAGAGGAGTTTGGGAAGAAGTTGGTTGATAGACTTAGAGATAATGGTGAACCATTTATCGCTCTCCATTTAAGGTGATCTATCTGAACACTTGGTGTTCCTTTGTCTATTCGTCAACCATTGATTTATGAGTTAGCATAATTTGCTCAAATGTGCAGATACGAGAAAGACATGCTAGCGTTTACTGGCTGCAGCAACAATTTGACTGTTGAAGAGGCTGAAGAACTTCGTAAAATGAGGTACAAAGTGAAACATTGGAAAGAGAAAGAGATAGACAGCAAGGAAAAACGACTCCAAGGAGGCTGCCCCATGTCCCCTAGGGAGGCTGCTTTATTTCTCAAGGCGATGGGATATCCCTCCGCGACCAGAATATACATTGTTGCAGGGGAAATTTATGGCAACAACAGCATGGATGAATTCCGTTCTCATTATCCAAATGTGTTCTCTCACTCAACCCTTGCAACATACGAAGAACTCGAGGCTTTCAAGAATTATCAAAACCGTCTTGCTGCAGTAGACTATTTGATAGCCCTTGAAAGTGATGTTTTTGCTTACACTTACGATGGCAATATGGCAAAGGCTGTGCAAGGTCATAGACGCTTTGAAGGATTTCGAAAGACCATCAGCCCTGACAGGTGTGTTTGTCATCCTCAACGCCCTTTTCACCACTTAAGATCAAATTAACACTAACATTTACACATTATCTTCATTTCAGATTCAATTTTGTAAGATTGATCGACTCGTTAGATAAAGGTGAAATCTCTTGGGAAGAGTTTGCTTCCAAAGTTAAGGTCTTACATTCCGACAGATTAGGAGCACCTTACCTCAGACAAGCCGGAGAATCACCAAGATTAGAGGAGAACTTTTACGCGAATCCTTTACCAGGATGTTTATGTAATCGATCACACGAAGAATCCAGTAAACAGCAACCCAACAAGAGACCAAGTTTGAGAGTTGCTTCACAAAGATAAGTATATGTAATGATCAGAATTTGTTAGATTAGTCCAAATGTCAATACTTGTTCTACAAATAGCCCCTGGTTTTCATTACCCTTCATACTGCGCTGCGAGCAGAAACAAAGAGAGATAATTGTAACAAGCAAAGCAACAGTTGGAAGCAGAGATGGTTGGTTTATAAGATGCACAAAAGGAAGCATATATACAAAGCAGCAGAGATAATTCTTTAGGGTGGAATATAGAATTTTTCATTCATTTATTATTTTTATTTTTAGTTTTGTGATTAGTTTACTCATTAGATTCACAACGTGGATTCATATGTATACCAATTCTTGAAAAGTGATATACAGATCTTTACACGAATGCAGAGTTACTCTTCTTTGTTATCTTTTACTGGACAAATTTTGAGTTAGCCTTTCATTTTTAGCTTAATCAACGACATAATGTGTAGATCAGACGCATGTCACGGGTTCAAATCCTTGTATTTGAGGAGAGAAGGGTAACAGGGTAAGTCTATTATCTACCGAGTTTTGGATATGCATAAGTGATACCAGGGATTTCTCGATTATTAAAAAAAAAAAGTACTAAAGAAATATATAGTCCTAAAGAAAAGGTCTTGCAATACCTAATAACTGCTAGCTTGCAAAGAGAAGTGGTTGTAACCTATAACACTCATTTTATTAAAGATATTTATCATCGTATAAATAATTTTTACATCATCAGATCACCTGATATGCATTTAAACTCTTTATTAAACGGTTTTTTTTTTTTTTTCAAAATTCAATTTTTTTTAAAAAGAATAAAAATTATGTTTGTATTCCTCATGTCAAAGCTCCAGCTAGAAGCATGAATTGTGGTCCTATCTGTTTTTGCATAGTACAAGCTAAGCACTTTGAGAATAAAGTTGTTACCACTTTATTCAATTCCTAACTGTCCAAGAAAAAATATTTAATAGGATTCACAATTAGCAGGAACTATAATTTCTTGGCCATTTATAACACAAATAGAGGAAAATAGTTTTGTTTTTTTTAAAAAAAAACATAATAATTGGTTTGGTTCAATACCATTCATGAATTGATTAAATATATATATTTTTTTTAAGTTATTTACATCCTTGACTAGTATATCTCCCAACTCAGGTCAAGAGAGGTCTAACTTGAAATGATAAGTTTTAATTTGAGACGGATTTAAGATTTTAAGTTGGCAAATTATACATAATAATTGGTATCACAAACCTAACTTCTATGTGACAATCATTGACATCTGTCTAAGTGAACAATTTTTAATACGAGTTAAGAAGAGGAAAAAAAATGTCACATGAAAATTGCTTTAAAAATAAAAGAACTTTTCATAGAATAAACTTAATTTGATCATTGATGGAAAACATACCAGCAAGAGCAAGGCATTTGGTCCCTATCATCCCACAATCTAAGTTGCTAAGACTCTCCAAAAATGTTGTTATACCCGTATCGGATCCTTCAAAAATACACTAACTTTGGAGAATCCGACACACATCCGCTGACATTTCTGAAGAGTCCGAGCAACATAGGCCACAATCATAGGGACCATTAATTGAGATTTTGGCTTATTTGTCCAGACTAGAAATACTTTCTAAAAGCTTGGTCAAATATTTGTATCGCACATTTGACACTTCCAACTTTATGAGTGGCAATGAGGCGGTGTGGTGCGAGGACGGGGCTAATTGATAATTAAGGTTTCAAGAATTATTTTTGAATCGTTAATTAATTATTTCTAATTAATATTTTAATAGCTAACAATTTACTAGACACGTCTAGTTTAAATTTTAGGAAAAAAATAAAAATTAAAGTCAATGTTTAATATATATATATTTTTTATATTTGATAATTACAAAGATTTAATTTTTTTCAGATTCTTATTTAGTACCTGAAACCCGCAACCCACCCTGCCTCACCCAACGTGACTTTAAACTCGCCCCGCCCCGCCCCGTATAACTCTAAGCAGTGGTGTACGCAGAATTTTTTTTTAGCAGTGTCATTTTTTAAAATAATATAAATAAAACAATATATGTTATATTAAATACAAAGCATAATATAGTAAAATATTGTTCACATATATTACTATCACTCAACTCGATGACTTTTCATTTTCGGAAACGGATTTAAAACAAGCTCCTTAATTGGGTTTAAAAAAAATTATTGCCTAAAAATATTGAGTCTAACTCATGACCTCAAATTTGAAAATGAAGCACCTGAACCAATTGAGCTGAAAGGCCCTTTAGGTTAAGCAATGTCACGTATTATATTTATCATCATTTTTGTTTTTGACTTCCATTTATACATACATATTTAATAATTTTTTCTCACGAAGGGATGTCACGTGACACCCCTTGGACTAAGATAAATCTGCCCCTGGCTCTAAGTCCACCTTGCCTCACCTCGCATTGATTTTAAAAATAATTACTTCAATTTGCTCTGCACCTGTTCCACCCCATATAACTTTAAATTTTCCTAGCATAACTCTAAACCCGTCGTGTACCTGCGTCGTTGCCATCCATATCCTAACTGAACTGATGGAGGCATGCAAACTGCAAAGCCATTCATCGTCTTTAGGCTGATAATTTTGCAATAGCAAAAAACCTAACTCAGCCCAACATATTCTGTTCCAGAGCCAAACTCATTAAACACAAAGGTGAAAATGTATTTAGGCAAAGATCTGTCCATATGCCAGCATGTTTCCACTTTTGTGTTATGCATGTTAGCACTGGCGGATTCAGTATTTTTCTCAAGACGATTCAGAAAATAAAAAGATAGTGCATGACATTTGAACTTAAAATCTCAAGGTGAATTTTGAATTCCCCCTGAATCACTAAGTCAACCTCTAGTCTTATGTTTAGAGAATTTAATAGTCACATGATTCACTTAACTCCTTTAAGTAACTTTAAAAACTTAAAATTTAGCAATCTTAACAACTTTGCCATATATTATGTTTGTTAAGATTACAAGTAATTAGAAAACTAGACAAACAAAAGCCCTTAACAGCTGGTGTGAGTTTTTTCCTTCTTGAAAACTCCTCCATAAAACAATACCCAGGAATAGCCCTTTTCCAATGATTAGGCTAATTCAACAATCAACAATATGCCCAGTATAATCCAACAAGTGGATCTAGAGAGCATAGAGTGTGTACGAGTATAGGGGCGTATCCAAGTGGGAGTAACATGAACTCACGCTCTCCTTCCTAAATCAGTGAAATAATTTTTAAAAAAATACTTAAAGTGAACCCACATTCGAAGTATCTCATAACATAATGATTGGGTGCACCTCTTTAATTGAGGTTAGAAAGTTAAACAGGTTCAGTGATAAGAACCTAAAAATCGAATCGATCAAATTTATATCTTCAACTCGTCTTTTTTTAATAGTGCACCCATTCTCATTACAACAGTGAAGACTGCACACTCATTACAACAGTGAGTGATGAGAGCACACACATTACAGTGAATAATATGAGCTAAGGAGCCACAAAATTATAATAGTGAAAACTGAAAACTGCACACTCATTACAACAGTGAAGAATCTATATAGCATCCTTTAACCATGATATGCAGAGTCTCCTAGCAGATCACAATTACAAATGGAACTGGTTTTCAAAGATCATGCACTCACAAAAACACTTCGGATCGTTCCTCAAGAACCTATTATTTGTGAAATGTTGGATTAGTTACAACAAAATCTACTTTTAAGTAGTAACTACAGAAGACAGTGATCCGGGGAATTGGCAGTATGGCACTACTACCACATGGATGGTACATAGACCTGCTCTTTGAGATTTTGTGTCGCGCTTTCAGTGGGAAAACCTCTAACAGCACCAATTGTCCACTGGGATATTATGCCTGCTGCAATTGCAAAGCGAAGCTGTCTCTCTAGAACATCTTGATCGTGGTACATATCTGGTTGTGTAGTCAATTTTCTCATTATTCCAGCTACAACAGCATCACCAGAACCAGTTCTATCACAAGTAAACGGTGTTATGAGCACATCTTCTGTACCAACAACCACCCCATCAAAAGAAGGGGAGTAGTAATGAATCCTAAGTGTCCCATCTGTAACAAACAAAAGTTTCAGTCCGTCGTGCCACAAGGAAGCGATTTCCTCAGGAGTATAGTGATAATAATTTCTTCTTTGTTTGGTTTGTTCATAAGTCTCCGCAAAGTATTGAGGTCTATAATTCCTTTTCCTCTCGTAATGCTCTTCGTCAAGAAGAAATTCAAGCTCTTGTCTTGACACCTCAATGATGTTAGCTTGCTGCCAGGCTTCCTTGATCAACTCCCTTGTTTCATCACGTGATCTCCACAGGGGCAATGGTAGATTTAAGTCAAAAAATATAAGACCACCAAACTTCTTTGACAATGTAATTGCTTTAAAAAGAGTAGAACGCATAGATGAAGACGTCAAAACTTCAGAATTAAAGTGGAGCATCCTAGCCTGCAAGAGAGAAAGCAAAAGCCCCACAAAATTTGTTAATAATAGTTGCCCAACATCACCCGGACACAATTTGTTGAAGCACGTAAGTCTCGGAAAGGATAAAACTGATACAAGACATATATCCTTCTCCATAATGTAGGCTCAAGCACTGTATTAAAAGTATCCAACATGTAATATGCAACTTATCATGACACAACATCTTATTTCTGGTTCATAACAATAAAAAAAAAATCAATTTCCCTGCTGAACATAACAGAGAAAATTGATAATATATTCAATCACCTTTCACTATTGAAGGATCAGACAGTCTCAAGCTAAAAGACTGATGGTTTCAGGAAGATGAGGTAACGAGTCAAACATGGAGCGACCAAACAATGTTACTATAGCTAATGATAACTAGTTGTCAGGAAACTAAAATATAATGATTGATAACTACACTTCCACTACCTCGCAACTAAAAGGAGTATATATACAATTAGTACAAGTCAAACTCAAAGAAATGAATTGATGAGAATTATGCATCTTTAGTCAATTGGTTCTACAAATAAATGTGCCATTGGTTCATTGCAAAGAAATGTCATCAGAGTGAAGAGATCAGGCAAATTTCAGAACCGGGGAGTGCAGTAAAACTGTTAACAACTGCACAAGAGTTTCTACTGATAAATGGTGAGCTTCTTCAACAGTCCGACTCCAATATACCTACTGATAATAATTTATGGGAAATTTTGGTCTTACTTTCTACATTCCTATGTGCAATGATGGAGATGGAGTACTTAAAATCAGCCTCTAAACTGAAAACTACGGAACCAACTAGTTTCAAACCAGGAGAACAAGATCAAGAACAATGACTCCAACAGTTTGGAAGATATCTTAAGAAAAGAAGCCATGGGGTTCTTTCATATGCCATTTGCTCAAGATATTTCAATACCAATATGGATTGTTCAGGCAGCAAATTCAATTCATGCATCCTCTATGAATATTTAAAAAGCCAAACACCACTACACAAATACAAACAACAAGATGCTTACTCTATCCATAAAAAAGATTATATCTTTAGTTTTTGTAACAATTTGTCTTCACTTCCACATACCTCTTTCAGAACATCGAGATTCAATTCGGAGCTAAGCAGAGAATCCTCAGCACAGTCTTTAACTTTCTCCACCCTCATTTTCCCATGCTCAAACTTAATTTTCATATAAGTACATCCAGTCCTCATACTATCACAAAATTTGACAGCCCTGGTTTGAACTTTTTCTTTATTCATTAACAAAACCATTTCTTGTCCAAACTCATCATTCCCAACTTTCCCAATAAATGCAGCTCTACCACCAAGCCTAACATGGGATATAGCAACATTAGACGGAGGTCCTCCAGGAGCTCTAACAAACTCAGGTGGATTCCACTGCAACATTTTCCACTCTGAATACTTATCTTTGTCCATTTGCTCAGGTGATACTCTCACTGTTGGCACAAACTCCTTCTGTGCTGCACCAAAACAGCAAACTAAAGGTGGGTCTGGGTATGGAAAATCAACCCCATCATCATACTCATCAATGTCATCAACATTTCTTAAATAAATTTCCATTTGGGTGTTGGATTCTGCAATGTTACTATCAAAGTTTGAATCTTTTGAGGTTCTTGATTTTCTTGAAGTTGTGGGGGTGGATGATTTTTTTCTGCCACGGCGAGAGGGGTTAGGGGGTTCTTGGGTGGTGGTGGTGGGGTGGTCATTGGTGGAGGCTTTGGGTGGATTTGTTCTATAGGGAAATTTGGAGGAGGAGAAGAAAATGATGGGATTTAGTGAATTTTGAGAATGGTGATGAGGAAGAGATTGTGGAAGAAAATGGATTGTTGCCATGGTTTTCTTGGTTTGTATTAGGGTTTATCCATATCTTTTCCATGCCATTGTTCAAAGAG
The DNA here is from genome assembly GCA_038996855.1 of Solanum aculeatissimum. Taxonomy (NCBI): domain Eukaryota; kingdom Viridiplantae; phylum Streptophyta; class Magnoliopsida; order Solanales; family Solanaceae; genus Solanum; species Solanum aculeatissimum. The sequence continues at coordinate 12,505 of JBCEWC010005763.1, read as the reverse complement.
AATTAGAGGTTTTGACTTCCTTACCGGGTTTGGATAATTTTAACCCGGTTGTTTTGACTGGTATTGATAGTCGGGTCGGGTTTATATAATTTATTGGGATAATTACACCCACAAATCAAGAAAAATTATTTACACAAAAAATAATTCATTTTTTATTATGAAAAATTGTCATTCGATTGACCTTTGACTTTTTGTTACAATTTTGGATATTCAACCCTTGTTGTATAGGCATGTATAGTTGGTATATATTTGTGTATCATAATATATATTTAGTGTATAGCTCATGTATAAGTTATATACATTATATAGCAGTGTATACTTTCTATAGTTATATTGTATAGTCATGTATAGTTTCGCTGATTTGGGACTATTTTTCATGTAAATAAAATATGGACTACTTTTTTTATAAATTATTTATTTATATATATATATATATATATATTGGGCGTAGTTAGAGCAATATATATTTCCTCTAATTTATTTTGGGCCTAGTTAGAGCAATAGATTTTGAATTTTTATCTGATGCAATTTGTTGTCTTTCCCTTTTGTCTTTCTTTTTGATAATTTTCACTGTCCTATTAGTTTAACTTGACACAAAATTTAAAAAAAAAATGATTTGAAATAAATGACAGATATTTGTATGGTTATATATACTCTCACCTTTAATTTTGATGAATTTTCACAAACAACTACTAATAAGTATCTTAATTATACTCTTAAGCTATAGTTTGTTAATTATGCTTCAGAGCTATATTTCGTTTGCTATGGATATTTTCGTTTGTATAATTCGCTATCAATATACAAACATGGTAAGTTGTTTTGTTGCTATGGATATTTCCATTTATATAATCCACTGTCAAGACACAAATTCGTGTGTATAATCGCTTAATTCACTCTCAGTATACAATTTTATTTGTATAATTTGTTGTCAATATACAAATTTGAAAGTGATCCCTAGCAACTCAGATGAAACATTAGTGACGAGCGATAATTGTTTTAAAATATAACTATAATAAATGATTAAGTAATATATGTTTGCTTAATTGCATAATTTAGTCTTTAATTTTTTAAAAACTAAGTCCATGTCCCATAAAAACAAAATAATTACAAACAAATATTTTTTTTACAATTAATACTCCAAAACTATCAATATTGGGAAAGGAATCTCCTCTATAATTACAATTCCTTCCCAAGTTCTCCTATTCCCCAATTCTCCTTCTTTCCAACACTTGATTCCATAATATGTTATCAAAAACGGTGATTCTTCTGCAGTATCATGAAAGTTGAAATTCAGAGTAATAGTATATTAGTTTCGACATTGAGATAATAATAGTAAAATTTATTTTCAATTATAAAAATTTAATCACACAAATCTCAAATCAAATCACAATTATTGCTTATGAAAACATTGTGATCAAATATGCAAATGCATTTGAATTTTCGTCATTGAAAATATCTAATAATATGAGCGTAAAAGTCTACTTTGAATTGAAGAAGAAGAAGAAGCTAGAAATTACTTTATATTCACTGATGATCGCCTACAATCACTATTTCATAATGTTGATCCTCAATTCTTACGTGGAACTTCTAAATTGATACCATGACAGTAGATGACATATTGTTATAGTATCACGAGGAAGAACTTGATATCTAGGGAAAATTGCACAAAATTGAATGACATTATATTTATTATTATTACAAAATATTCATATATTATCATGATATTAAAATGGTGCATGTGTGTGTACGTACGTACGTATATACATACATATATATATACACACACATACATGTTATCATAATATTAAAATGATATAATCGAGAAACAACCACTGTGTCTAGGCTATGAAAGGAGAACACTTGCTAATAACTTCGGACCTAATGGACATTTGGGGAGTTACTTAAAGTGGCCTATGAAATGGTAATTAGTCTATATTTTCTGTCTAATTAGTGTAGTTTTTTTCTTAATTTTTTGTATTATATAATTGCACAAGCATTCCTATCATATGCACTAATTCTCCTTCTAGTTTGAAATAATTTCATATTATCTCACTAATTAACAATTTCATATCAAACTTTAAGTCAAATACTTCTAGATACATGCATTTTTGCTACCAGATACACTCTGAAATACATATTCATAGGGAGAGGCGACTGAGAGAGGAGATAGGCAAGCAATATAGTAAGGAGGTAGGCAAGAGAGTCTATATATTCCAGATGTATACGAATCATGCTAGATACATGTATGTGAGATACCAGATACATTTTAAAATATATGTACAAAGAGAGAGAGAGAGAGGCGAGTGAGAGAGGGGAGTAAGAGAGTCATATACATGTAAATCCACTTGAATATACATGTAAATCCACTTGAATATAGTATATCTAGAATAAATTACACCTAATTTCAATTCCATATATCTAAGATACATATACACGAAGTACAAATTCGACTAAGATTTGTAATATTGTAAACTCGCTTGAAGGAAAGTAATTTGCTCCACTCGAACTTTTAACTTGTCAAAATTATAGTAGGAGAATAGAAAAAAGAACATAAAATCAATGAAAACATAAGAGACGAAATGAAGGAGAAGTAAAGGATATCTAATTTGGGATTTGTTTGGATGAAAAAACATAAAAGAAAAGAAAGATTGTTCTTTTTGTAATTTCCATTTTGGTGATTATAAAATATTTAATTACCAAAAAAGAAAAAAAAATTGATTTCATTACCTTCTCAGGGAATTAAATATGAATAGTTTTACGGGTCTAAGCAATTTGGTCATGTAATATATCAAATATGTTAGATAATGTATATTTTTTATTATATATACACATAGAGTTGTCAAAATGGGCTAGTTCAATCCTATCCAGTCCAAGTCTCACAGGTCTAGAAATTTGAAGGGTTGGAATGAGTCGATCCTTCATTTGGAAGACCCTTAAAATGATGAACCCAACCCAATCTTAGTAGGGCTGCTGGTTGGGGCGGGTTACCATTTTTTTTAATCTAAATTTAAACTTAAAATTTCATCAATATATTAAATTTGTTAACATGTCTAACAAAATTACATGAAAGAACATAATACTCCCTTCGTTTTATTTTATGTGACATTCTTTAACTTGGCACGGTGTTTAAGAAAAAAAGACTTTTGAAACTTGTGGTCTAAAATCATTCTTAAATATTTGTGTGGCTAAAAATCATTTGATTAAGAGTAGAGAGAAATTTTAAAGTTAAATTATTTTCAATTAGAAAAAGGTGACATTCTTTTTTGAACAAATAAAAAAGAAAAGGGTGTCACATAAAATGGAACAAAGAGAGTAACTAAAATCATAATATGCATTATACATATAACTAGTGGTGTTTTTTTATTACAATCTCATTTGAAATATATAATATCAAGAATGAGAAGATTTTCAAATCAAATATAACAAACAATGATCATGAATTTAAGTCATCGTATGACTAAAGAAAAATAATATTTTTTTTTACAAATAAATAAGTAAAGAAAATTTGAAAAAATAAATTTATAAACTAAAAAACAATTACGCCCTACCACTTAGTTATTTTAATTCAAATTAAATTATTTTAATATGGATCGACCCCGGCCCGACCTCAATCAAGCCTCAAGGACCAAAAGCTTAATTGGGTTGGATATATAAATCTTAATTCTAAATGAACTTGAAACATCATATTCCAACCCTACCCCAATAATAGGCGAGGCTAGACCGGCACCATGGGCTAAGCCCATTTTGATGGCTGTATATACACACATGACAGTGTATATGTTGTAAACAAACACAATTATATGCTGTATGTACTTGGACTATGTCAATAAACTAGTTGGGCAAAGGATATATATACTTGTAGCTTTCCCACTTAAATTTGTAATAATACCAATTATCACATGTTACAATTACACAGTTTACCAATTAGAATTTTGTATGGGCAGCAGCTACCTGTAATATCTTAATTCTAGTGATGACAAGTTATTTTACTTATAATTATCCTTCAAATGAACAGATGGAGTTTATTGCAATGGGGAGAGGGTTGCTATTGAAGAAGAAAAAACCACAAGTGGAATCTAGAGAAAGTAAAATTTGCGTTATCTCATAAATATAAGGAGAAGCTATTTTCGAAAGGTGATTCAAAGTCATCCTTGTTTTTTCCCTTGAAACACTGGATAGTTCTCCATGTTTGTAGTATTAGTAAAGCTTTGATCCACCCTCAAACTTGTCTCTTTTTTTTCCCTTTTTGAGGTCAAGAGTTTGATCATGTCAGATTTCACATGCACCAGTACAAAATTACTTCCCTTGCAAAGTTATCTGGCAGCAATAAATTGATATAGTTTGAAAAACAAAGATAAATTCTTGATTTAGCTGCAGTAATGTTTGAACACTACAAAACAAGGAGCACTCTTCTGCTCATCTTCTCTTTCATGGAACTATTATTTCTACTAAACATAAAGGAAAGCAACTTAACATAGCAAGTTTGGAGTAGGACTAAAAGTGCATCAATATGGCAAACATGGAGAACTAATGATTTGAGTCTTACCCCAAAGATATGGGACTGTTATTTGAGGGTTTTTCTCATTGAAGAATGATAGAAACTAGGAAGAAAAACACAGAAATTTGATAACACCAAAATCAATACACCTTGAAAAATTATGAACTACAAGCACTTGTGTCTACCAATCTGAAGCTGTATTTTAATGACCATACCATTGAGCAACTAGTTAGCAGAATTACACTTTGGATAGTAAATCATTAAATTACAGCTACATAACATAACAGGAACAGAAAGCACAAAACTTGACAGAGATGATTTACAGACCAACAAAACTAAATTCCCACTTCAATCAAGTACCTAGTTCTTAACCTTAACATCTTCCTTGGCTTTATCTACAACTACTATGAACTTTTTATACTCATCAAATTCCTTATTATGAAGTTCCAGTACTGCAGGATGATCCTCTGGTGCCACTGGCCTCCTACTCCCCAAGACTGTCCACACAATCACAACAAGTAATGCTCCTAATGCTCCACATCCAGTACCAAATAGCAGTGCACCAAGAATCCTCAAAGCACAATCACTTCTGCTGTGAACTTTCATCTCTTCTTTTTTCTCAACAAATGCTTGTGGATCCAATGGCTCAGAGTGCATCCACTGTGGTGCAGTCCTCGTTTTAAAGCTCCATGAATAGATATTGCATTTCTGAGTGGAATTCCCACTTGAAGAACTTAACCCCACAAACAATTCATCCTCTTTCCACATCTGTGACATGTCAATAGGGCAAGAGAGCAATGTATCAACTGGCCTAATGTCACCTAATTTGCTCAACCTGATTTCTAATCTCTTTGAACTTGCTTCATAATCAACCCAAGATTGCATCTTTTCACCACTATTCATTAGCCCCAATTTAACAGAACTAACATTGCTCACTTTCACAGACACAAAGCTGTTCAAATCAACACCAACATGGTTTTCATTCACATCACCATATTTCTCATCCTTAAATGTATCAAACTCCACAGCAAGAAACTTCATTTTTCTGTCACCCAATAGCCCAAATGAGCCACCATCAAACACATCAAAGGGATATCCCATAGGTACCATCACAAAAGCAAATCCATCCCCATTTTCTCTTGATAATGAAAACACAAAATGCATTGAAAAAGACACCATTTTTCTTGGATTTCCTTCAACTAGCTTAATAGGTTTCTTGTTCAACATTCTTCCAGCACTAGAACCCATTGAACCACTCATTTGTATACCACCATTAACAACCTTAGCATCACCATAAAGGGACAGCTGAGACTCAAAGTTTGAATCTTTACCAAAATCCCCAAAATCAAATGTCATTTGTTCCTCAGATTGGATAGTTCTCAAGTAAAAACAGAAGATAAAAAGCACTATGAGATACCTGGAAGCTGATAAAGTACCCATTCTTGATCTTGGCTTAACTTGACCTATAGAAACTGTAACTTTGTATCCTTTTTTCTTTCTTTTTTTCAGCTGGGACTCACCAAGATTTCTTCTTGAATGAACCCATGTAGAGAAAATCAAGAAAGATGATATTTTTATATGATTTTCAGGTATTTATCTTAAAGAATTTCTAGGGTTTGAGATGAGTATTGAGAAAGGAGGAGAGGGGAATTGCTTGGGGAAATGGGTAAGAGAGGGTGGTGAGTGGGTGGGTAGGTAGGTGAGTGATGGATTTGGCTTGGAGGTTGTGAAAATTAAATACTCAAATTTTTACTCTTTTCTGCAACTCTTCTGATTCACTTTCCTTCAAGTGATTGCTCACTGAGGGAATATAAAAATGAGTCTTTATGATTATTGTCCTCTTTCTTCACATATTTATCATATCTAGTCCTCCTATATTGTAACACTTTACTTTTTTTATCCCCAAATAATATACTTATAACAACAAGACATACTCAGTATAGTTTCAGTAAAATATGCGTAAATTTTATTTTTATTTATGTGATAGAGAAATTATTTTTAATAGATTCATATGATCTTGTTATAATAATATGCAAGTTCACCCCTTATGTAAATGGAAGAATTGAGCTAGTTATTCAAGCGTTAGCAATAGTTTGTTGGATTTCATCCTACAATTCAAAGAAGATTGAATGCAGAGTGACCATCTTAATCGCATTTAATCAGTAAATTATGTAAAATTTCAAAAGTTGATCAAGATAAATTTTGATCTTTATGGTTAAATTGAGTAAATGAAAATTATGAGAAATTGAGTTTAAGTTCAGGTGAGATTAATAACACTAGATAATTTCTTTTATAACTATTCAAAATTTAGTGATTCGAGTTATTTGAGATTTGTGTTAATTGAATCTAGTAGATGGTTACTAAAGTAGTTTAGTACATGCAAATTGACTAAAGTCAAAATGTTAAAAAGAACATATATTTTGACATTCATTTTTTTTTCTTTCATATATTATAATTTAGAGTGTATGATTTGTGCAATATAAGAGGATTAGATTGACCCACACAACACTAATTGAATTTAAGTAAATCAATTTACAATCACTAGCTTTTGACACAGAGCATTGTGTGCATCTATTATGTCTATGAACTTTTTTCCTTCTAAGCATTATATTTTTTATAAAATATCATAAACACAATGATTGAAAAAAGATATGAAGGGCATGTCAACTAGTCAGGGCACGGAACTATATTCATTCAAAGATGGTCAGATAAACATCTTTCGTCAATTTTTTTTTTTTGAATATATAGGTTAAATATAAATATTTTGATATATATATATATATCAAGTGTTGAATACCCTTGATATAAAAATCATCCATTCATATTCTAAAAATATGAACCCCTTTACAAAAATGTTGGCTCCGCCACCACAAATAGTGCATACAAAAACATAGAAAAAGAGGTAGTAAAACTACAGAGGTATAAAGTATAAGGGTATTTTGAGTAAATATGGAGAAAGTATGTAATTGCTAAAAGACCCTTATACTTTACAGCCATAGAATAAGAAACATAGCTGGCACTGAAATACAAAAGAGGTCACAAGTTTTATACTGGTAATTTAACTTGTAATAATAAATTTATTTTTAAAAAATTTAATTACTTATAACTATCTTATGTTTATGTTTTATTTAAATGATATACTTTTTTTGATAAATTTTTAAAAGAAAAATTATTTTAGTTTTTTAGAAATAATTTGACTTTACTTTTTAATGAAATAATTTAGATATCAAATGAAGAGTAAGAAAATGGATTTTGAGTCGAGTCAGCTCAATCCCAAAAATTAGCTTAAAAATTGAAGATTGTTGAAGTCATAAAGAAACTATCCATATCTTGACCCTTGACGAGGGACTCTTCAACGACTCTACCTCACACTTAAAGACTTGATATTAAGAGCGTAGACAAATTAATATGAGGATCTAACTTTTAAAAAATAAAATTGAATTGTAATAGGTTATGCTTTTATAGTACGTAAAGAAATGAATCTTGAGTTAACCTCAATTTTTGAAATTAGCTCAAGATGTAAGGAATGACTAACGCTTTGTTTGAATGGTTGTCATGTATTGTTTCATAATGTATTGTATTGTGTTGTAATATATTGTATTGTATTGTTTCAATAAATACAATATTTGGATAGATTGTATCATTCTCTATCGTTACATAATATCATATATCCATAATTTGAATAATAAACCTACAAGAAATTATAGGATATATGATAGATATCCTAAAAAGATAGGGTAAATGATAAAATAGAATTGTTAAATAATAAATAAAGTAAGAAAATAAGAAGAAGATATTAAAGTAACGATGCAACCACACCAAATCGATCATTAAATAAAATGAATCTTTTCGTCATTACCGAATGATGAATTTAAATGATATAATACAATGAAATTTAAATAACAGTCAAAATAAATATTATATTTAAACTAATAATACAATACTAGGGATACATGATACAGAGAGATCACTCATCCCTTTGACCTTTGATGTGTGACTATTCAAATTTATATTAAATAGTAATTTTTTTAAGAAAAAAATAAATTTTATTTCTTAAATTATATATAGTAGTGTCACGTAAATTAAGACAAGAAGTGGTTTGATAAATATCTTTACATCCACTAATTTATATTTCCCTGTTTTAAAAGAAGATAAGTGATGTTTTTATATTTTTATTTTATTTCAAAATAAGTAATGATCCACCAAAAGCTAAAAGCATGAGAAAAAAAATTAAAATAGTCCCTTATCTTTCGGTTAAGATTTTATGTTATTTTTTAGTTTTCAAATGGACTACTAATAATTTTTCATGTTTGCAATATTGGTGTATTTTTAGTCTTTCTCTAATTTTTTATCTATTTTTTAACATTAATTTTATCCATAATTTTATATATTGAATGTTCAATCGTCTTTTTATGTATTTAGTAAAAATAATAATTTCATACGAGAGAAGATGAGAAGAAGAAAACATTGTACTATTTAGTAGAAATATTGTTACAACTAAACTAAGAACATCTTGACATATGATCTTGGAAGAGAAGAAAATTTTCTACTATTGCACGTAAAATTGACGTGATGAATCTCTCAATTTTAGCTGCAAGATGTTCTTCTTCTCATCTTCTCTTATCTGGAGTTATTATTTCTACCAAATATATAAAAAGACAATTGAATATTCCATTCATAAAATTGTAGACAAATCAATACTCCCTTGTCCTACTTTTATATGACTCCTTTTGCTTTTCGGTAGTTTTCCTAAAAAAATGACACATTTCTATATATTTAATAACAATTTAAGTTTAAAATATCAATTTTATTCTTAATGAAATGATTTACTGTTATACAAATATTAATCACTTGTTTTAGACAACACATTTTAGAAGTCTTTTTTTTTTCTTAAATTTCGTGTCAAATCAAACTAATTCATATAAAATGAAACGGAATGAGTGTTAAAAATAGACAAAAGTTCGAGGGAGAATCAAAAGTGCACCAATATTATAAACATGAGAGACTATTAATGCTCCATGTGAAAATTTAAGAATGATTTTATTTTTTGTCAGAAAAATATTATTATGAAATGGATAGAGTAGAACTTTGTCCTCCTTGGTTTTTTGTATTTTCTTTTTTTAAAACCTTAGAAGTTGTGGTAATTAATGGATTGAAGCTTTTCAAGTAAATAATTTATATTTTAAGAAGAAAAAAAAAAGGTTTTTGGGTTGCTAAAAAGCAAGAGATTCTTTTGGTTTTATGTTGGCCAAAAGTGTGTGTTTTACTCTGTGTGTGTGTGTGTATTGTGGACTGTGCTGACTTTATAAACCTTTTTCTTTTCTGACCCAAAAAATAATTTTAATGTGAGCATGCCCTGTCTTCTCCTTCCATCTATACACAACGGTCTATTTTGTATAAATACATATTTCAACTATATATAAACTTATTTTTATACCATCAAATCATATAATTATCATAGAATATTCATGTTTATTTGATCAATATTAATATATAATTTTAAATATCTACTTGTGCACATTCAAAATTAAAAGATATAAATATCAACTGAAATCAAAGTAAGATGCATATGTACATTTTTGTCTAACTCAGATCATAAAGTTACATTGTATGGATATACGTAGAAGGTGATATTAGGGCAGACCGTCTTCGACGAAAAATTATATTATTTATATATGATAAAAATTATTTTTCATCTATATATAGTAGATATCGAACTTCTTTTGGCTAGTTCGTGTGTTTGACTTTTTCATATTTTGAATACCTTAACTGAAATTCTAGCTCCGACATTAGGTGATGGTCAAAGTAGACAGCTAACCAAATTCTGTTGAAAGTGTTACCTTCGAATATATCTCATAATTTAATTTAGTCAGGACTTTAATATGGATACCAAACATACAGTGAGCTGAGGAAAGTGGAGTAGTGCCGTGAAAGAGACGATTGACTGAATGACTGTCAATATTTAACGAACCTTCGCTTTGGCTAAGGTCATTTTTGTGGTTTTCTTCCTGTCACAACTCCTTGTCATTATTGATTTTTAATTTTTTTTAAAATTATTTTTGTCATATGATATTTAAAAAAATATATATTTATGTATTTTAGTTGTGATGGAACGTGTATTTAAATTCAATTCATCAAGTAGAGGGGTGTTTTTAAGCCTATCAATAGTTTAGAGACGAAACTAATAATTCGTGTCAAGTTCGAAGGTGTTTTTAGTATTTCTCTCTTAATTAAATTAGTTACTCTCTTTCTATTAATTTATATGACAATTTTCATTTTTAGAAATTTACACACAAAATTTTCATTTTTTTTTGAAATGAAAGTTACTCTCTCTGATCTCTTTTATATGTCACCTTTTATGATTGTATTTGCATTAAAAAAAATAATTTTTCTATTTTTCCCTTATTTAAGTTACAACGTAAATTAATTACTTTTTTTTAATTCTTCTAGTTAGTCAAATGTATTTTTTCAAAGCTCATTAACTATCGGGGGTAAAATAGAAAGAAAAATGTTGTTTATGCATTGATTTTGTGAAATGACATATACTTCATCTGTCCATCTTTACTTGACTCCTATTGACTTGACACAAAGATTAATAAATAGTTAATGATAAGAGTAATTTTACCAAATTACCCTTTGAATATAATTAATACAATGTCTTGAAAAATGTAATACAGAAATGACCATAATTAATGACAAGGGTAAATTAGGAACTAAGTGTAAAATTATCTCTTGATTTCATAAACTGAACAACTATTGCTGGACATCCTAAAATAGTATAGGGGTCAAGTAAAGATGGACGAAAAAAGTATTAAGGAGCATCTATTTATAGTAAGGACGACAAATAAAAGGGATCAGAGGTAATATATGTTTGTAAACTAAGTAAAAAGTATTATAAGTCATAATAATTTACAATTCAAAGATTTAAAAGATATATGTAAAAAATTATAGTAAAAATTAGACATGTTTAAATTTCAAAATTTAAAAAATACCATATAAATTAAAATGAAGAAAATATTAAATTTAGACTATTGACTAATTTAATAAAAGATATTGGAAAACCAGTGTTGAGGCTCAAATGAAGGGTGTATTTGGTACAAGAGAAAATATTCTTAACAGATTTTTTATTTATAAAATGTTTAAATAGAGTTTTTGCACGCTTTCATTAATTCATGAACAAGATTATCTAAAAAAAAATATATGAAATAAATAATTTTCTTACTATTTGGTAAGTAAACATAAAGTATTGTCCCAAGAGCTAGCTCTTATATATAAAATAAAACCTAGGCATAAAAAATTTAATAGAAAAGTTTACGAAATATTTTTATGGGTTCCGCATAATATTGAAGCAAGCAACCGTTTTAGAAAAATTAAATAAAAAAATTCATGAAATATTTTTATGGATCCTGCATAATATATGAGAGGAAGCAGACAGTTCAAGCAAACACGTCGACAGAGAGGTGCTTGCTTGTCGCCTAACTCCCTCTTATTATATAAGAGAAATCTAGGTATAAATATTACTCCCATTTTTATTTTATCTTTTGCACATCATATCCTTGGGTCCTTTTTTATTTTTTGCTTTCTTAATGACTGGAACCTATAATTTTTGAGTTGAAGGTGAAGGGTGATTATTATTCGAACAACTTCATTTTGTATGGGCACAAATACTATATGAAGCGTGGACAGTGACGGATTAAAATATTTGAAGAAGGTTCGACATCTACTATATATACATAAAAAAAAATATTTTAACTATGGAGTGGGTAGAGTGAGAAGAACACTTATTTTTTCTAAATAAAATATATATTTTTCAAAACATATTAACCAATCAAATATAAAAATATTTTTTCCCATACCAAACTCACCATAGAGGTTACTGTTTTCAATCTAAATTCTCTGGAAATTTTATGTACAATATTAATTACTAGTACTTCGTTGACAAGTTTTGTAGTACATTAATTTATTACTTTTATACGTACCATAATAAATTAGATTCTTTGTAAATAT
>JBCEWC010005762.1:0-24319 GCA_038996855.1 Solanum aculeatissimum | reverse complement strand
GGGGGGGAGTGAACCATAGAGCTGACTGAAAGCCACATTCCACTATTTTACGAGTTTGCAGAGCTTCTAGGAAAATGAGACATCTTATGTTTAAACTGTTTTTGGATTGTATAACAGTCACCTTGAGTTTGTTACCATCATTCTAATCCTTTGTGAATATGTCAATTTTCCAAATATTGTCAATACTCGAAGAAATCACATAAGAGCAAACCAATTACATCTAAATGATTCTAAAAAGAAGAAAAAAGAAAAGTGCAAGAAACTATTTCAAACATATTAAGGTATGTTGTTGTACCTGGTATTTGCTTGCTTCAAGATCTTGCAAGACTTCCTTAGTGACTTCAGCCAGGAAGCGACCTGAATAGGACAATATTTTGAAACCGAAGAAACATATTTTATAGTAACTAAAACCACATCTAAGAAATATATACAACAGCAACAGATTTGTAAGTGACAAACTGTCAGCAAGGGTATACAGCATTAACATGGAGCAAACCAGGTACAATTGGCATTGGTCAGGATATCCCCACAGATATAGAAGAAGGTGATACTCCACAAGGACAGAAAAACTCGACAAGGTGCCATATACATCATTATCCACGCAAACCCATGTACCCTCACTTCAAACAAAGCTAGCAAAATGAAGTGGTTCTCCCAGTAAGTCTATTATCCCTATTGTTCTGAACCCTTATTATTTTGGTCCTTACACACTACACATCAATTTTATATATCATGTGTGTCAGTGACAATGAGAGTAGAAAATACGTTCCATACAGAAGGAAGCAGATACAACATATGCATGCTTTTGTGAAATTAAAGAATATATTTCATATCTAGCTACTTCTGTTTTTTGTTTTTTTTGTTTTTTGGTGAATATCCAAAAGAATTATTAGAAGGTGTCATCAAGCAGCTGTCAACAGAAAAGGAAGTGCAGTTTTAACAGTATGGTAACAGTTGCCTTGATGGAGGCTCCAAATAAAATTACTCGCTGCAGAGATTTTTAATTGAACCAAAATTGAAGTTAATCACTGCAGAATGTGTTCAATGAAAATCAAATAAAATACATAACATACAGTTTATGACAGTTCTGTTACAGGGGTTTTAAGATAAAATAGAAGAAAATAAGTTTGCTTTGATGTCAAATGACAATCTGTAGGATAGGTAATTCACAATAAAAAGTTGTGTTTTGAAGGAACACACCTTGGATAAGGTTGTCTTGCTTTAGAAAGATTTCTCTGAGTCTACTTTGTCCACAAGGATTATATTTGAGATTGAATTTGTCAAACCGGTGAAATGTACTCTTATCAGCATGTACGTCCAATAGATCAACATTCATATCATACCTGCAAAATAAAGTGCTTAGAAGAGAAAGAATAAACAACAGACCTCCCACCCTGGGCACAGATAGCAGAATATTAGAACTTATGCAGAACAACGAAAGAGGGCAGGGGAAAGGTTGATGCAAACCCTGTCAAGTCCAAACTCTCAAAGACTTCCTTCAGTGTAAGATACTGTCCATCCCGAAATATGACTACCTGTTTTGCGAAGACTCCTGTCATTAAGATCAAAAAATAGGCATGCCTATATACCCACAGAAATCTGCAAGTGAAAGCATATTCCCTGGAAGCAATAATATTCCTACCTCGTCGGGTTCTTTTCTCAGTTTTGACTTGATGAACCGCAGGAGATGCTTCTGATTCATGCAAGCAGAATGATGTACATGGGTATCAACCTTTCTGATATTGTAAAAATCGCGATGAGGTGCACTTTTTTGAGCCAGAAATTCCCGGTCAGCATTTACTAGCAAATGGAGCCGAAATTTCTGTACAATATCAAGTAAATGCTATGAAAAAACAAGAGAATTAACAAGTGGTACAATATCAAGAAAATGTACAATATCAAGAAAATTGGACAAAGGGGGGAAATTAAAGAGAATTGCCAAACCCATCACCTCCTCGAGAAATCGCAAACGATGATGACAGTAAGAACGAACATTTCCTACAGCCATTACTTTGAGGACATGGTGCATATCAGTGAAAAATGTTGTTGCGCTAGCAACAGGGAACAGCTCTTCCGTATCTACAACGTACAAGGTAGGACGTGAAGGTCCCATGAAGAAGGCAAACGAAAATTAATGATGAAACAATGTCAGACTACTACATACAATCAAATGTGCTCCACTTTTAAAACCAAACTTACCGTTTTCACTAGCATAAACACGTACAACTCCGTCTTCCATCTTAAAATGGTGCTGTGTGCAATTGAAGAAGTATTATTAATAAAAATTGTGCTTGAGACAACATCCATTATTTGAGATATTGGGAATAAGGCAACCTAAAAATCAAACCCTTCAAGGTCATAAATAATTGAGGATCACAACTCACAGAAGTTGCTTCAAATTGGCCAAAGCTAAATGGGTCATGTTTCTTATCCGACGCCTTTGATTCACTTATAGTCTCTTTCATCCATGGAGCAATTTCTTCCCTGTAAACATACTTCTCTCTCAAATCTAAACATTCACGGATAACCTTCAGTACTTCCTCCTCCTCAACATTTACAGGATCTACAGGAAAAATGATAGCAATTGCAAGAATAAGAGTATGAATAAGATCACGATAACACAAAGACTTTCGTGAATTTGAGAGGTCTCACTAATAGTAGTTGACACATCCCTCGTTAGTTTACCACATAATATTGCATGAGAATACATCATAACAACCCGACCCTCCCTGCTTATGTTTTTGTGCTCCAAATCATGTATCAAATGTGTTAATATGTTGCCTAAATTATTTATGACTTGTTGATGTGAATCCCAAGGGGATTCAGGCTTGTTCGGACCAGTTTAGGATCAGACAAGGTGCAACCGTGATCACAGAGCACAAGACTGCAAGCACGGAAAAGAGGAGTCTGAGGACTTAGAGAACCTCATCCATGATCGCAAAGCAGGGACTGTGATGGCAACAAGAGCCCGGCTCATCTGACTCCACAATAGCAGCAGGGGTTCCACGATCACATAAACTCCTGTATGAATATTAAGAGTAACAGGACGGAATTTTCTTCACAAATTGGAGTTCTCAGCTACGAATTTGAGTTATTCTAAGAGAGGGAATCACTAATTAGCCAGAGGTAACAATTCTAACTCATTTTTAGAGTTCAATACGTGATCATGTGTGGATTTTTACATCCAAATCAAGAGGATTAATGGGTGGAATTCTGGTATTGAGCTCCAAGGGGTCATTTGGTGGATGGTTTGAGTTATGCGGCACACAGTAATGCAGGGATTAGTAATGTAGGGTTAGTTATTCCATCTTCTACCCAACACAAAATAATATATAAATTCCTCGTACATGTATTAGTTATCCATAGAAGTTATGCAGAAAAGAAAAACATGAACCAAATAGTGTAACATCAATCCTATGTTTTATGTGGAAAAAAACCAACCAAACATCATATAACTTATGCAAGATTCTATGTGGGGATCATTTTGTTCTTCTGGTGAAGTAATAAATATCATTAGAAAAGGGCAAAAGCTAGCCCGTATACAAGAAGTACATCAAAAATAGAAAACCTTACAAGCGGACATGATTCCCTACAAGTAACACCCACACATCTATACATGTAGGAATCCTATGGGTGCACTAAACAGAAATAATGGAAAATAGGCTATCCCTCAGAAACTTTCCTATTCCTCTCTACCCATATGATCCACAATAGTGTTGGAGGAGCAACATCTCATTCCCTACATCTTCTCTTCCTTCTTCAAAATGCCCAATTTCCTTGCCAATGTATAAAGTTATGTTAGCTTTATTGCATGCATAACTCCAGTCTAACCAGCAACCAACTGACTCCTAAGTTCCTGAACTGGAAAATTAAAGCTTTGAACCACTTTTGACCGAGTTTGCTATTTGGGTTGATTTTTTATTTTTATTTTTTTGAAAATGGTAACTTTTTCATCTATATATCCACGGGTATACTACATCAATGTGGTGCCCCTTCAAAAACTTATTACAATCTATCAGACTCTATCTATGCTTTTTGTCACAGCTAGTCTAAAACATCAAACAAATCTTCTGCCTGTACTAATACTTTCTGTTTACACCAAAAATCATAAAGAGCTAGATAATTCATCATAAAATCTTTAAATTGTTCTTGTTTCCCTCAAATCACCTTTGATTCCTTTCTTTCCACAATGTTCACCATATGCAAGCTGGGGAAATCTTCTATTTCTCGTCCTAGATTGATTTTGACTGTGGATTATATTAAAATGGGTCCAATAGATTGATTTAACACTATTAAACTTGCATATATCGGGACATTTGGAGGAGATTCAATGTGGAAAAGCACTCATGGGATAGTAGCTTAGCTCGGACTGTGGTAAGTTAAGATTTGACTTCTAAAGGGGTTTTGTCCTAAAAGTATAAAAATATAGAGGATTACATAAACTATATGCTATGACTATGGGGGCTAACATGCCACAGTTTAGTTATTCATTCACGTTGTATATGCCAGTATGACCATTGAGCATATCTAAGACATGGTTCCAATGCCAACAGAGTTATTGGGCATGTTTATTACATGGGTTGACATCAGTAATTTAGTATGATAGATATATGACTCCATTGCGTGTGGACAGGATCCTCCCTCATGAGTCACTAACCATAGAGGACCCTTTGGGAGTGACATGCCTTTGGTGCATTTTTTACATGTACCCCTTTGTGCTCATCTCTTTTTCGTGATGTTAATTGTTATATTAGCGTATGATGTTACCTGACATGACTAATATTTTATTTTATTTTGATAACGAGGGGAATCCACAGCCGCTACCCTTTGGGTGCGCACAGGGTAAAACCCCGGTCCTCTGCAATAGCTCGCAAATCACATAGGAGAGGTAACCCGCACTAGGCAAGCCCGGTGCAACGAGCTCATCCCAGAAGGCAAACCCCTTGCTTTCGCTGGCAAGGGGTTTCGAACTTGAGACCTCTAACATGGAAGTCCCAAGCCCAAACCACTAGGCCACCCCGAAGGGTTCACCTGACATGACATGACTAATATGATTTGTGACTTCAATGTATTATGTTATATACTGTAGAACGCAAATTAGTTATGCATACTATTCACCATTTTGTAAAGTCCCGTTGCGGCCCTTTTGGCAGTTGGACATATGACTCACGGCTCCTATCCCTTCTTTTGTTTCAAAGACATAATCGAGTACCAGTGGCTACATGGTTGATCATAATCAAAACTTGATAGTTGTTCCACTGGTGAACCAATCATTTTAGTTTTGTGATACCTAGGATATCTTTAGGTTATCCTTGCTATATCAGGTTGTCGGGTAATGACCCATTTGTACTTTTAGATACTCCTAAGTCAGTTGATGGGCTTAGACCTTAGTTGTTTAGATATGTATTTGAGATCGGGTTATTGTGTTGGCTATTACACTACTGTTGTTGGATAATGTTTATGAATGTGTGGATTATGTCAAAGGACTGTTCGCTCAACGAGGGGCTGCAGCATGTAGGTGTCAGTTACGGCTTATTGGAATTTCAGGTTTAGACAATGATACTTATGCATTGGATAATCATACTTATTACGAATTATACATGTTTCACCTTGATTATCAAGGAAAATATTTTATTATGAGATTCAAAAGCAACACTTGCTAGAGGACATAGTCTACCAAACCCCATAGAGAACAAGAAGATGAGAATACCGTGTGTTGTAGCTGGCAAGGGTAAAATGTTGTTGAAGAAACTGGGATCATTTTCCACTATGTGCATAGATGTTTTGTCTACCTCTCTAACATCATGATATATGTTAGATCTTGCCTCAGGTGTGGCTGTTTTATGCTGAAGATGAATATGACTTTCAGTCAAGGCAGGGACAGAAAATTCTTCTTTGGTTGGACCGATATCCTACAAAGTAATGGGAGCAAAAGAAGTAACTTCATGAGTGATTTTTGTTTTAAAATATATAGTTATACTAATCTTAAAACCATAAAGGCTGGTAGGAGAATAGCAATCCAATGCCGCTGAACTATTTTAAGTCAATAAGCTGAACAAAACAATCACCAAATGTTGGTGAAACCAATGACATGCAATCTAACATTTGATCAATCGAGATGAGTATCTAAATATCCATGGCAGGGAAGAAATAATAAGTAGAATGTTCAGAAACCGGAGAGAATGCTACGTTGATTGGAAGCAGCTCAAATAGCAATTTGGTCAGGATGACATATACCGAATGCAGTCTTTTCTCTCTCTTCCTCTTGTATTCTTTTAGCAAATACATTAAACAATTCTCATTATGCATTACTGCACACATGCCACACAATATAGAGAATGGATCGACATTCTTGTATTTCTTTTCTTCTCTTATCTTAACCACATGAAACACACACCTGCAACACTACCTAAATTCAGTGGTTTAGAAACAAACCACTGAATTTAGTTATACTCCTTGAATACATTCGGAGCCCATTGCTGTTGTGGTTCTTTGTGAACAAAATGGAAAGTTCAAGTTGATTCTTTGTGAATAAAATTATTTAACCTATAAATCCAGTGAAGTGTAACTTCACATTCATACACCTAGAATTTCAAGCTTTTCTAATCAACATAAAATGTCAGTAATTAAATATGTAAACACCAAAAAGGCATTGGGTGTAAGGAAGAGAATGTTAGATTAGATTATATTTAGGTATGCATATATATACATTAAAATAGAAGTAGCTTGTCAGAATATAAATTTGAGCATCAAGTTCAAAATTTTTTGTCAGAATATAAATTTGAGCATCAAGTTCAAAAATTTACATTTTCGTAGGAGGAAACAACATCCTCTGCAGCAACAGCAAACTCAGGTTTGTCCTCTTTAGAGTTGCCAACACTTTCAAATGCACAATCACCTGAAAGTTTCAGAGTCATTGGCTTCCCAACAGATTCCACTCGCATCATTGGATTCAAGCTACTCACAACTCTTTCTTCACCTGAAACATCACAAAATTTGGAATATATAATGAATATCTCACATATCTATCTTCAACTGAAATATGACCTGTCTCAATCCATCTCATCCCAACATATCCTCAGTATATTATATATTGTGATGATTGTAAAAGATCCATCATAAATTAAATAGTCCTATGCTGGCAATCAACCTCATCCTGGATTAGGAAATGCAATTCAACTCGAACCCACACAAGCTCGAGTATATAAGAGTAAAAAGCAAATAATTTTTTTTTTTAAAAAGACTGAGTTCAAAGACATGTACCACTCTTGCTTTTGTTTCGAGGAGACGATGAACTCGAAGGAATCAAATTGAGCTTGTCCACGGAATTCGACATAAGTTTCTTATCAGTACGATCAAAAGTCGAATCCTCAATCATCCACTCATTCGATACACGAAAATTAGGCATTGACGACGAAACTCTGTAACTTCCCAACACATTACCATCACTATCATCATAATCATCATCAACATTATCAATCAACGTCGATAAGCTACCGCCGTAAACATCCCTATCGCTAATGTTCTCAATGTCATCTTCATTGAAATCAAAATCTTCTGGTTCGGGTTCGGGTTCGAAATCGGAAGTAGGCAAACTGTGTCGACGTTTCCGGCGGAGCTTGATGAGGCGTTCGAGAACTTCGTCGACGCTGCGTTTGTGGAGGTAGAAGGCGGAGATAGCCATTACGGAAGCTCCGAAGAGTGCTGCTATGGCGAGTTGCATCTGAGAAGTTGAAGGGTATAACCATGGCTCCATTTTTGGTTTGTTGAAGCAAGCAAATGAGGATTTGTGAGTGTGTTTAGCGTTTTGGGGTTTTATAGGGTTTTCAGTTCATGAGGTTTAAGTTAACCCTGGATTTATTGTAGTTCTAAATTCTAATCTTGTGTAAACCCCCACGATTGGTCGCATTAACAGTGTTAACACTTCATGAAAAAATGTAAATGTTATTTTAAAACTATTTATTTATATATTTCCACCGTTTCAATTTATTTATTACGTATATTAAAAATAGTTGTTTCAAAATAATTGTAAATTTAGATAATCAATAGAGAATTAATTATTTTTTTTCAACTTTGTCTTTAGCATTAATTACTCTATAATTTAGAGATGCATATATAGATAAAAATTTAATTATCTATAAAGGGTATATTAGTCAAGCAATACTCCTAATTAATTTTTTCTTAAAATTTGTGGCAAACCTTATCATGACAAATAAATTGGGACGGAGGGAGTATAATTTAGCAAAACATTGTGAAGGTACAGTGAAAAATGAGGTCGGCGGTGAGGAATGAGATGTTCAAAGAGTGAAGGAGTTATTGTCACTCAAGTATATGATTTTTTTTCACAGAAAGCCACTTGACTTTGATTTTAATTTCAAAGTGCTCAACTATGAGATCTTTTTTTGGAAAGTCACTCAATTTTGATTTTAAACTCGAAATTTACATAACTATCAATATTTTACTCTCAAAGTCACTCAATTTATTTAATTAATTTAAATTATTTAATGATTTGCCTCACTTGACCCAACTCGTTAAAATTATAATATGAACCTAATTATTTAATTTTTCTAATCAAATAATTATTGGCTAAAAATATACTCCCTCTGTCCATCTTTACTTGACCCCTATACTATTTTAGAATGTCCAACAATACTTGTCCAGTTTATGAAATCAAGAGATAATTTTACACTTAGTTCCTAATTTACCCTTGTCCTTAATTATAGTTATTTCTCTATTATATTTTTCAATACATTGCATTAATTATATTCAAAGGGTGATTTGGTAAAATTACCCCTATCATTTACTATTTCTTAATCCGTGTGTCAAGTTAACAGGGGTCAAGTAAAGTTGGACGGAGGGAGTAATATGAAAAATTGAAAACTCTACATAAATGTTAGTGCCTTCGCGTTTGTTCATCATTTCTTGCTGATCCATTTGGCAATCATCTCCATGTAAAATATAGTGCAAGATGATTATCTTGGTGATACAAAAGTAATATGGGTACATATTATATTTTTTAATGAAAAAATAAATAATTATTTAATTTTTTTCATTAAAAAATTATTTGATTCGAAAAAATTAAATAATTGGGTCTATATTATATTTTTAGCGGGTCAAGTCAACTGGGGCGGATTATTAAATGGTTTAAATGGATATATTTTAAAATTTTAAAATATTGATTAGAAATAAAAATTAATTAAATAGGTTGAATGACTTTGAGAGTAAAATATTGATAGTTGAGTGACTTTATGGTTAAAAATCAAAGCAAGGTGACTTTTTGAGAAAAATTCATAGTTGAGTGACTTTGAAGTTAAAAATAAAAGTTCAATGACTTTCTGTGAAAAGAATTCACGGGTGAATGACTATTTGTGATATTAACTCAAGAGTTAAGGATAGGGAATTAGGTTTGAGGGTGAGGGGGACAGAAGGGAAGCTACCATCAGAACCTCTTTCAACGAAAAAATTATACTACTACATATAGTGATTTAAATATATATATATGGTAGATGTCGAACTCTATTTGACTAGTTCGTATATCTACTTTTTAAAATTTTGAACTCCGTTAATCAACTACCAAAATGTATATAAAGTAGTAAAGTACCAATGATCCACGTCTTTGACCAAATATCAACATCAAATGATTCCACTATACTTGACACTTCACCAACTCTCCCATTAACGACAAATTAAAGAGTAATTAAAAAAAATTATCATAGTATCAAACATATTAGCACTAACTTACTATCATTAAGTGATTTAATGAAGTTAAAATACTTAATAATTAATGAAAAAGTATGTTAATTTGATGTAAAATAATCTTTTCTTTCATTTATAAGGAACAGAAATCCTGTAGTTTTGTTATTGGGTGGATTTGTTTTAGAAGACTCCAAATTTGTCATAGGATTTTGCAAACTTAGGTGTTGAGAAATATATGGAAAGACCAATCACCTTTACACAAATAATTTTATTAATTAAAGAAATGAGGAGAGGGATTTATAATGGATGTGTCACGGGACTGATGTGGTAATCGTATTCACGTGTCAACATTGTTTTCGCTGTTCGTGGTTCGTTTTGAATCGACTTTGAGATAAAATTTAATTTAATTAATTATTTTAATTATTATCAAATCAGATTATATAAAGTTTTATATTTACGGTGTATTTGGTATGGAGAAAAATATTTGCTAATTTTTTCATTGGTTGGTTTAAATGTTTTGGAAAATATTTTCAAAATCAACTCATTTTTCTCAAATTTTTAAAAAATAACTGTCTTTCAAAAATTAAAGAAAACATTTTCCAAAACCCTCAACCAATTTCAAATTATTTTTTTAATCTCATCCCTACCACAAACCCCTCCCCCAAAACAAATTTATTATTTTTTAAAAATAAAATAAGATTAAAATTTTATTTTTGAAAAAAAATTCCTATTTTGAAATTATTATTTTTTTCCCATTCCTATGTTGACCCACCCAATCCCCCCCCCCCCCCCAAAAAAATAAAAAAATAAAAATTTATTTTTTTTCCAAAAAAATAAAAAAATAAAAATTTATTTTTAAAAAAAATTAAATCTTGAAAATTTTAATTTTTTACTCCACCTCGCGCCCCCATCCCACCCCTACCCACGTCCATACAAAAAAACTTAAAAAATTATTTTAAAAAAATTCAAATTTTAAAAATTTTAATATTTTTACTCCATCCGCCCCCAGCCCCCTAACCCTGCCCCTACCCCCAAAAAAGAATTTAAATATTTATCTTTTTAAAATATTTCAAATTATGAAATATTTTCATGTCAAAAACTATTTTTCTAAAAAATATTTTCTATTCTCTAGCTAAAAATAAATATTTTTTTCTAAAAAAAATATATTATTCGTAACTAAACAATAGGCAGGGGGGGATCCGAATAATATTTTCCACTCGCCAACCAAACATGAGAAAATGATTTAGAGATCAACTTATTTTCCAAGAAAATATTTTTCATGGAAAACATTTTTCTCCATACCAAACACACCTTTGGTTCCTAATTTACCCTTGTCATTAACTATAATCATTTTCCTATTACATTTTTCAAGATATTATATTATATTTTTCAAGATCTAGTATTAATCATATTCAAAGGGTGATTTGGTAAAATTACCTCTATCATTTACTACTTCTTAATTCCTGTGTAAGTCAATAGGGGAAAAGTAAAGATGGACGGAAGAAGTACATCTATTAAGTACTATTCTAATTTTGATATAACAAATTAAATCATTAACAAAAAAAATAACGTTAACATAACTAATCTCAATATTATTAATCTATGCATTTTTAACACACTTTCATTTTAGAATTTAAGTTTTGTGCACCATGAATATACTAAATATTTTATACCATCAGGTAAAGTTAACCTACTATTGCAAGTTACTTATTTTTTCTAAATTTTCTTTTTCCTATTTTCAACTTTATTTTCTAATTTTTTTTAAAAAAACTTCCATAAACTCATCCAAGCTGGATTCTTAACCAAAACCTTCTCTCCATTTTATTTTATTTTTGCTTATCCTTTTAATCCCGTATTCATCTCTCTTCAATGTGATAATTGAATTTTAAGATTTTTATGTGATATTTGCACTTTAAATGTTTCTTCATGATAAATTAAAGTTTGACACAATTTTCAAGAAAAATTAATTTGAATTATTGTTTGACTAATATATCCCTTATGAATAATTAAATTTTTATCCATATATGTGACTCTTAATTCTAGAATAATTAATGTGAATGCAAAGTTGAAAAAAATAAATAAAAATTTATTATCTAAATTGATAGCTATTTTGGGACATCTATTTTTAGTATAGCTGATAACTAAAATGGAATGGAGGGAGTATGCATTGTCGATATAATAAAGTATACATTTTAGATCAATTTTTTTCAATCTCAATAAACTCAAATCTTCTCTAAACATTCCAAAGTTTAAATATGTGTTCATCTCAATATCTCAAGTCTTTTAATATATTATTCACTTGAAATGATTCGTATTTGTGGCACATCAATTTTTAAAGTCCGGCAACAAGCTATGAATATAGAAGAAGAAAAGTAGCAAAGAACTAAGAAAGTTGAAGGAAAACAATCATTAATGGTTGAAAGAAGGCCAAAGCAAAGGAATAGAAGCAGTGGACAGAACCAAAAACAAAGAGAAAAATAAAGTTATATAGCTATATTCTAATTCTAATATATATAAGCCAACAATACAAATGACGAACACTGCACTATTTAGTTGTACAAAATGTTAAGTGAATTGTACTACATATTAAGTGAACCCTATATATATCAGGTAAGATGTTTTGAACCATGTGGTGTTCGACATACAAATTCAGTCTTAAAGACAATATAGGGGCAGGTTACAACGTTAAATCAGAAATTAAGATTAAGTGATTTAGAAATAGAGCATAATGAAGACTATGTATTGTAGATATGGGGAGGAAGAATTGGGAGGAAAATCAAACGAAAAGCCTTGAACAAAGTGAAGTATATTTATTTTTTGAACCAAGTCTTTCAACAAATAATAGTCACCCCGTCATTGGTATTAGCTTGCATATAGTATTTTGTTTATCACATAAGATGGCACTTCGTGTTTGAGTAAAACAGTTAATTTCCTGGAAAATGCACTCTCAATATGTAAAGTCACTCTAATTCAAATTCTTTGACTTACACTATTAGTCTGCTTTAAAAAATATGGGTGACATTAGCATACTCATATCAATTATATGACATTTCGCGGGCCGTATATTTATTTTTGATTGTCAAGACTTGAAGTTTCAGCGCCATGCCTGATTGTATGCCACAAAGCAGACTGAGTACTGACATCAATGGTGATTGACATTGATTTTAGTTCATGTGTTACTGTGTTGGGCACTGATTTTTAGATTTCTAATGGGAAACAAAGGAGTTGCACACTGTCATGCCATCTTTTATTGGATCAATGTACTGATTTTGGTGCTTTATATAGAAATTGCATCATCATGTGAGAACATATGGACAGGGTTCTCCAAGGATAGTGCAAGAAACCTCCTCAGTTTTATATCATTAGCTATATCGTCAGCACTTATGGTCTGGATAGTTCTGATGCTACATATAATAACAAAGATGAAGCAGTTATAACGCAAAGCATGTCTACATACAACTAGAGATTCTTTAATCTAGACACTACTGATCTCTTTTGTTTTTTGACAACATAAGCTAAGAGAATTTTTCCTCCTACAAATTTTGCTAATAGCCTATAAAAAGAAAATGTTGGCCCTTTATATTCAAACAGTAACACAAACAGAAAATAAAGAAAACAAAATTATAAAACTATCTGAGTCCACATAATTCATTGGGGAA
Source organism: Solanum aculeatissimum (assembly GCA_038996855.1). Taxonomy (NCBI): domain Eukaryota; kingdom Viridiplantae; phylum Streptophyta; class Magnoliopsida; order Solanales; family Solanaceae; genus Solanum; species Solanum aculeatissimum. Next base: position 10,964 of record JBCEWC010005762.1, on the reverse strand, counting down.
TTTAATCCCCTCAATGTAATTGAGATTGTGGATTGTGGTACCTCAAACTCTTGTAATCTCAACAAACTCAAAGAACCAACAATAGATTCACACGTAGACTCGAATTATTTTGTAAGAAAATGTATCCAGAAGAAGAGAAATTTCAATTTTTGAAAAGTGCAGAAAGGGACTCTATTTATAGCCAATTTTGGGCGCGAATTCACCTGTTCAGAACAGTCTCATTTGCTCAGAACAAGCATGGTATCATTTGAGAATGAAGGTATCTATTCTGAAGAACTTTATGCACGAAAATTAAAAGTCTGTTAAACTAATTAATTATGTGAATTAACTTAATTAATTAATAATCTATAAATTAATTTAATTAATAAATAATCTATAAATTAATTTAATTAATAAATAATTTATGAATTAATTAATTAATAATTCACTAATAAAATATTTAAAAATTGATATTGATTAAACAAATTTTGTCCAAAAAATTTATCAATCAATCACATCATTTGTCATATCCATAGCCGAAGCCGACTCGAGCGAGCAACGACGATGACGGCGCGAGGGGCTATTTAAGAGTTAGAGGAAGTGTTTTATAATATAAGGACAAAACTTTTCCTCTATTTTACTCATGAGGGAGAAATGATTCTTCATTTCCCTTTACTTGGTTCCACCCATATTTTCTTATTCTTTCAATCTTCATTTCCCAATTCATACTTACTACTTAAACCCAACAATCCCCCACATGAATAGGGAATGACTATTATTTAAAACATATGCATGAAAAACTTGTGTGATCTATAAATAAAGATTAATTGCATCTGGATAAGTAGGTTTCTCTTTGAACTTTCCATAGTGAACATATTCAGATATACTCGATCAATCGGTACATGTGATATCTTTGAACCGTCGATCTTTGTCGTACACCTAGATAACAAAAGTCACACAACTAATCCTTTAACTGATTTTGATTCTCATTGTTTTGTTCATTTCAACCATGAATACTTTCTGGTTGATAAGTGCATAGAGAACTGGCCTTACCAGATTTTCCTTGAAGCGACTTACACTTCACACTTACATAGGTGATTTCTAAATGTGTTATCCCATAGATACACTATTTGATATACCCTATATCAAACTTAGAAACTATTAAAAGGTCATATTACCTTGTCCTTGTTAATGAATATTGTCTCATCATGAGAATGGACCTTATAATAATGATGACAATGTTGAACTGTCATCAATGACTTTGTTTGATCTCTTTGAACCTAGATCTTAGACTCTCTAGTCTTCTAGGTAGAGTTATCGTCACGATGATTTGTCCTCTCCCATAGTCCTATTCTTTTTTATGATCTCTCAACTCCCTCTCTACTTAGGCTTTTTGTAAGTGGATTTGATACATTATCTTTTGACTTTACATAGTCAATTGTGATAATTTCACTAGAGAGTAGTTGTCTAACAATATTGTGTCTTCGTTGTATGTGACGACACTTACCGTTATACATAACACTCCCAACTCTTCCTGTTATCGCTTGATTATCATAATGTATGCATATAGGAGCTATTGGTTTGGGCCAAAATGGAATATCTTCTAAGAAATTCTAGAGCCATTCAACTTCATCACTAGCCTTGTCTAAGGCTATGAACTCAACCTCCATTGTAGATCGAGCTATACATGTTTATTTGGATGAATTTCATGATATTGCTCCTCCATCAATAGTAAAGATATATCCTCTTGTGGATTTAGTTTCAGTTGACCCAATAATCCAATTTGCATGATTATATCCTTCAACAACGGTTGGATACTTGTTATAATGCAAAGCAAAGTTTTGAGTGTATTCTAAATACCCAAAACTTGTTTCATTGCCATCCAATGATTTTAGTTGGGATTACTCGTGTACCGACTCAATTTACTTAAAGCACAAGTTATGTTTGATCGTGTATAGTTCATGATGTACATCAAACTTTCCAACACTCTGGCATAAATTCAATTGAGACTCACTTTCACCTTTATTTTTAGCAAGATCAAGGTTCAAATCAATTGGGGGTTTTGCATTTTTGTAGTTTAAGTACTTGAATTTTTCTAGTACCATTATGATATATTGAGATTGAGACAATGCTATACCTAGAGGAGTTTTATGAATCTTAATCCCTAATATCAAGTCAGCACCTAGGTCTTTCATATCAAACTTACTAGCAAATATATACTTAGTAGCATTTATGTTAGCAATGTTATTACTCATTATTAACATATCATCCATATATAAGCAAACAATAACAATTTTATTTGGAGTGTTCTTAATGTAAACACATTTATCACACTTATTAATTTTGAAACCATTGGACAACATTGTATGGTCAAATTTTGCATGTCATTGTTTGGGTGCTTGTTTTAGTTCATTCAATGACTTAACAAGTCTATACATCTTTTTTTGGGGTTGCTTTTCTGCGGGCAGTCCTCCATTAATTACAACTCATCTATCGTTGGTCCTTCAAGAGGATTTGGAGTAGTTGATTCTCCTCCTCTTTTGGATAGTTTTTTTGCAGACGACTTTTCTATAACAACAACCTTAAAACTTGCTTCTTCAGGAGAATTTTGAGCAGCTGATGTTCCTCCTTCTTGGGGTTGCTTTTCTGCAGGTAGTCCTTCATCATTATAACCTCATCTATTGTTGGTCCTTCAGGAGGATTTGGAGCTAATTCTCCTCCTCTTTTTGATAGTTCTTCTGCAGGCAACCATTCTATAAGAACATTCTTAAAACTTTGTTCTTCAGGAGTATTTTGAGCAATTGATGTTCCTCCTTCTTGGGGTTGCTTTTCTGCAGGTAGTCCTCCATCAATTTCAACCTCATTTATTGTTGGTCTTTCATGAGGATTTGGAGTAGCTGATTCTCATCCTCCTTTGGATAGTTCTTCTACAAATGACCTTTTTATAACAATACCCTTAAAAATTGGTTCTTCAGGAGGATTTTAAGCAGCTGATGTTTCTCCTCCTTAGGCTTGCTTTTTTGCAGGCAATCCTACATCAATTACAACCTCATCTATCATTGGTCCCTCAGGAGGATTTAGAGTAGTTGATTCTCGTCCTCCTTTGGATAGTTCTTCCACACCCTTAAAACTTGGTTCTTCAGGATGATTTTGAGCAGTTATGTTTCTCCTCATTGGGGTTGCTTTTCTGCAAAGAGTCCTCCATCAATTACAACCTCATCTATCATTAGTCCTTCAGGAGGATTTAGAGTAGCTGATTCTGCTCCTCCTTTGGATAATTCTTCTGCAAGTGGTTTTTCTATAGCACTACCCTTAAAACTTTGTTATTCAGGATGATTTTGAGTAGTTGATGTTCCTCTTCCTTGGGGTTGTTTTTCTGCAGGCAGTCTTCCATCAATTACAACTTCATCTATCGTTGGTTCTTCAAGAGGATTTGGAGTAGTTGATTCTCCTCCTCCTTTGGATAGTTTTTCCGCAGATGGCCTTTATATAACAACACCCTTAAAACTTGGTTCTTTAGGATTATTTTGAGCAGTTTATGTTCCTCCTCCTTGGGGTTTCTTTTATGCAGGCAATCCTCTATCAATTACAACCTCATCTATCATTGTTTCTTCAGAAGGATTTTGGAGTAGCTGATTCTCCTCCTGTTTTGGATAGTTTTTCTGCAAATGACTTTTCTATAATAACACCTTTAAAACTTGGTTTTTCAGGAGGATTTTTAGTAGTTGATGTTCTTCCTTCTTGGGGTTTCTTTTCTGCAGGTAGTCCTCCATCAATTTCAACTTTATCTATCGTTGGTCTTTCATGAGGATTTGGAGTAGTTGATGCTCCTTCTCTTTTGGATAGTTCTTCTACAAGCGACCTTTTTATAACAATGCCCTTAAAAATTAGTTCTTCAGGAGGATTTTGAGCAGTTGATGTTTCTCCTCCTTAGGCTTTCTTTTCTGCAGGCAATCCTACATCAATTACAACCTCATCTATCATTAGTCCTTCAGGAGGATTTATAGTAGTTGATTCTCGTCCTCCTTTGGATAGTTCTTCCGCAGGCGGCCTTTCTATAGCAACACCTTTAAAACTATGTTCTTCAGGATAATTTTGAGCAACTATGTTTCTCCTCATTATGGTTGCTTTTCTGCAAGGAGTCCTCTATCAATTACAACCTCATCTATCATTGGTCCTTCAGAAGGATTTAGAGTAGCTGATTCTGCTCCTCTTTTGGATAGTTCTTTTGCAAGTGGCCTTTCTATAGCAACACCCTTAAAATTTAGTTCTTCAGGATGATTTTGAGCAGTTGATGTTCCTCTTCCTTGGGGTTGTTTTTCTGCAGGCAGTCTTTCATCAATTACAACCTCATCTATCGTTGGTCCTTCAAAAGGATTTGGAGTAGTTGATTCTTCTCCTCTTTTGGATAGTTTTTTTGCAGACGACATTTCTATAACAACACCCTTAAAACTTGGTTCTTTAGGATGATTTTGACCAGTTGATGTTCCTACTCTTTGGGGTTGCTTTTATGCAGGCAATCCTCTATCAATTACAACCTCATCTATCGTTGGTCCTTCAGGAGGATTTTGGAGTAGCTGATTCTCCTCCTGTTTTGGATAGTTCTTCTGCAAATGACTTTTCTATAACAACACCCTTAAAACTTGGTTCTTCGGGAGGATTTTGAGCAACTGATGTTCCTCCTCCTTGGGGTTGCTTTTCTGTTGGCAGTCTTCCATCAATACAATCTCATCTATCTTTGGTCCTTTAGGAGGATTTGGAGTAGATGATTCTCCTCCTCCTTTGGATAGTTCTTCTGCATGTGGCCTTTTTATAAAAACACCCTTAAAATGTTGTTCTTCAAAGATTTTGAGAAGATGATATTCCTCCTTCTTGGGGTTACTTTTCTGCAGGCAGTCCTCCATTAATTACAACCTCATCTATCATTGGTCCTTCAGGATGATTTGGAGTAGCTGATTCTCCTCCTCCTTTGGACAGTTCTTCTGCAGGCGGCCTTATAACAACACTCTTAAAACTTGGAGGCGATCTTCATCTTCATTGTCTTCTTTATCTTTTTTGTCTTTTTCATCTTCTGGTTGTTGATCACTTTCATTCTCTGCCTAATCATCTTTCTTACCTTCTTGATCACCTGTATCCTCTTCCTGCTAATTTATTTTCTCTTGTATTGTGTAATAAATCAACAATTTTGCCATATTTTGTTATAGTAATGATCCAAGTGTCATTTTGTTTAATTTACTTTATTTAATTAGTAATCATATGTTATATATTAAGTGTAATTTCACAAACAAGATCTGTTCGATGTAATTGAAGATAGGGTAAGAAAATAAATTTTTACTGTCTTTTGCTAAGCAAAATATTTGTAGTTTAGGAAGACAATCTATATACTACGTCTTGAATTTAAACAATATCTTTTGAATTCCAATCTATATACTGCGTCTTGAATTTAAATAATATCTTTTGAATTCCAATAATATTATAACATACAAATAGAGTAAAATTAGGAACATTGAAGTTTCACAAACTCATTGTACACTTAATTTTTGGATTTAGGACCTAAAGTCTCACCTTTTTTTTACACATATTAAGGACTATTTTCATTAACTCATTGAGGAAAAATTACATAGATAAACAAACATATATTAATCAATTAGCTAATATAGCTATAGTTTGAAATAATTATGGCTCGCAACAAACATCTAACTATAATTACAGTTTTAGTTTTGTATAATTCATGCGATTTATACAAACATTATGCACAATTATACAAAAGTTGTGCGCGAATCAAATTGTATAGCGAAATATATAAACAGTGTGAATTGTATAGCGAATTATACAAATATATACAAATGTTGCGCGAATTATACAAACGTTGCTATAACTATAATTACTAAATATAATTACTCAAACTATAACTATAAAATATATATTCACAGACAATTCTTTTTACACATTAGACAACACTCATCACCTTTTTTTATATTATTATTATTATTATTATTATTATTATTTTACTTTAAATGACTTCATGGGATTGTTTGATCTCCATGCTCTCTTTTACTGGTTTTGTTTTTACCAAATTGAAAGTGAAAATTAATATGCATCTACAGAGATTGATCCATAATTTGAAGTTTATATTTTTCTAGGACTATTATCAAGTTAATATACAAAATAACTATATTTACAATCAAATATTCACACACACATATAGTGAATATTTTAATAAATTAGCTTTTAATTTATTTGAAGCAAACATTAATTGCTAAGTATATATGTCCACCAAATTTTTGGATCATGCATTATTGTCATTATTCATATGGTGAAATCAGTAATGTAATCCTCTTTTCTTCTTGCATACTATTGTACTGTAAATATTAGCAAAATCATGATTTGGTGTGTTTTAAAATATTAAGTATATGTGTGTGTAAGGAGGTATATGGATGTAAATAGTTTGCTTCAAAGGGACATAAGTTTAATTTTTCATATATTAAAATCAATATTTATCTTGTCCCCAAATCTAATTATGTCTATATTTGCAACATATACAAAAATGGTTCCAAAAAATAAACACAATTCACTTGGGCCTGGATTTTCTATGTGGGCTTTCTCCTTAGTTCCTTTGGGTCATTGACATATCTGGGTGGCTTGCCACAAGTGATGATGCTTCTGACAAGAGCAAATTATGTAACTAGACAAACATACGATATATATTTTCATTATATCATTATAATTTGAAAAAAGTATAATTTATAGCTAAATAGGGTTTTGTTGCTATTATTCTCTCCTCTCTTCCTCTCTCTCACCTCTCTCCACTCTATCTACAATTTCTTGGGTAATATACAAATACATATGTATACTAGTTGTATATATATAATTATTTGACAGATATACATATTTAATTCGTCAGATATACATATACAATTCGCCTCTCTCACTCTCTGCCTCTCTCACTCGCCTCTTGTCTCCCTCTCTCCTCCCTTTCCCAATTTTGCTTGTCAGATATACAAATACTTATGTATAGTTACACATATATAATTATTTGACAAATATACACATACAATTTGACAAATATACATATACAATTCGCCTCTCTCTACTCTTTGCCCTCTCTCGCTCGCCTCTCTGCTCCCTCTCTTGATCTCCCTCGCCTCTCTCCTATAATATGTAGTTACAAAATCATAATTTTAGCAAACTACAATTATTTTTGCCTTATTATGTTTTAAGTGTTTGCTCTTTTTGAAAAATTCTCTTCTAACAAAACACTGTAACCCAATCTGTCTCATTTTATATGATTTATTTTGATTTGACACGATATTTAAGAAAGAAATATTTTTAAAATTTGGTGGTATAAAATAACTCTAATATATTTGTTGGTTGTAAATCATTTCATTCAGAGTAAAAACGAAATTTTAAAGTTAAATTGTTTCTAATTATAATATGATAATATTCTTTTAGATAAAACCTAAAAAAGAGAGAATGTCACATAAAATGAGACGAAAGAAACACTAATATTTCTTGTCATGTAGGTAACTGGCCACTTGAATGTTTCTCTCTACTTGATTTATCTTCTAGTGTTTATTTTAATCTTTTTATCAAAAGAGATTGAGGTCAGCAGCAGAGAAGGCCAAATCGAATAGAGTAAAACACCAATCTTTGACAGTTGATGATATGATAGATTGGAGATTCATGATGAAGATAGTTCGACACTCAAAAGAGGAGAAACAAGAAACGCTTTGTTGGTTTTCACATCGGAATCGAGTGGAATGATAGGAGAAAAATGTGGGAAGAGTGTCGATTAAGAAACCTAGGATTTTCTTTTGCTTTTAGTCGATGTATATATCGATTCTTCAACTGCCTGGATAGATCCGCCTTGTATTGGGCTGCTTCGAGCCCAACTTTATTTTACTAATGCAATGAACGGGTCACTGACCCAAAATATTAAAAAAAAATTGTGTCGATCAGCTATCTAAAAGAGAAATTTAGATAAATTATCGACAACTATGATAAAAAACAAAAAAGAGATGGGGTTAAATTGATTTTAGACTCTTCATTAATATATGGGTCCATTAAGTACTTATAATTAAAGGCTAATTAAATTAGATTTGTATTTTTTTTTCAAAAATTTATAATTTGATATATACACTCCCCTATACCCCAGGAATTGCAATAACCCATGACAAATAATCAAATTTAATTGGCATTTTTTTGCAACCTAAATTATTGTTGATGTTACCATTACAATTCTAGGGGCCATTTTTATAGGGTTTGTCTCTTTCAAATAAATGACCCTTTCTCTTTAATTTATCAAACAAGAAGAAGATATTCATTTATTAGGATATGAATTTAATTATAGTGATAATGTAAAATAATTTTACACTATGAAATTATGTTAGAAGTCAATTATAGACATGTAAAAGTTGTCTGGCAAAATGAATTAGATCTCTCCATTATTAATTAAAAATCTCAAATTCAAGTCAGTGTAGCTTTAATTAAGAAAAAGAAAGGACACAAAAACATCATTGTCATTACTATTCGAACAAAGCGTAGCAATTATCATCTCATCATGCGATGGATTTGCTGTGTTTAATCAAATATTTCGAGTTCAAATTTTTTGAAGAAATTCTGATAGAAAATATTTTTACTTTTGCTAAAATTTATTTGATGTAAATTTGAATTAATCGAATTAATTTTACTAAAACAACTATCAATTACAAGTTTTTTTTGGGGTTGAGGGGGAGGGGGGGGGGGGGCAACTTCTATAAATCTCACTGGTTTAAGGGTTAATTACTTTGATACACACTATTTTATAATATTATATATGAATCTGACTAGATTTTAGTAGGTCCAGATACACGTATCTTCAGATACACAGAGTTAAAATTAAGTGTAATTTATTCTAGATACATCATATCCAAATGAATTCACATGTATCTGGAAAACATAGATAAATCTTGCTTGCCTCCTTTACTTCTCTCTTATCTCGCTCTTTATTCTCGTATGTATCTAGTATCATAGATGCATGTGAATCACACGAAATACATACAAAGACATGTATTTCGTGTGATTCACATGTATCTAGAGTACAAAAACAAATCTCACTCGCCTCTCTTCCTATTTCAATGTAATGTATCTGATAGCAGAAAGCACGTCTAGGTGTATCTAACTTAAAATATAGTATGAAATTATTAACTAATAATATAAAATATAATTATTTTAAATTATATGAAAAATTAATAAATATAATAGAAATATTTATATAATTAGATAGTTTCTCTCTCTTTTTTAATCTCTATTTTTTGAATTTGTTTTGGTAAATTTGGAGGAAAAAAAAGAGTAAATGGTTAATACGAATGTCATAGCCCGCAAACAACTAATAAATCACACTTGTTCCTCGCACTCTTCAAAAGTAGTGCATTTTGAGTGAAGAGTCCTCGCAACTTAGCTTTTTCTTTCAGTAATAGTTGTCCACGTTTATTGTACATATATTTTTTTAAGAAATCGTAAAAGAAAGATAGTTTTAGTAATATATCCATAAGAAATTTTTTTAAAACTTTACAAACTTGTTTACTTTTTCAAAAAATAAAAATAAAAAGAGAGAATTAATTGTAAGGATAAAAAAAATTTAATTTATTTTATTTTAATTAATAATTTGAGACAACTATTTATAATAAGGTGGATAAATAATATAGAAACATCAATCGTTGTCAATTATAAGTCTCATCATGTGCATGCCTCATTAACCAAGCATATATAGTACTATATGATTGCCACTTTTTCAATGAAATCAAAGAACAAGCAGAAAAAAACACAATAATAGTCAAGAGTTTACTGGAATTTGATATTGACATATTATTATATTATATATGAATCTGACTAGATTTTAGTATGTCTAGATATACGTATCTTCAGATACATAGAGTTAAAATTAGATGTAATTTATTCTAGATACATCATATTCAAATGAATTCACATGTATTTGAGAAATATAGATAAATCTTGCTTGCCTTCTTTACCTCTCTCTTATCTCGCTCTTTACTCTCTTATGTATCTAGTATCATAGATACATGTGAATCATACGGAATACATACAAAGACATGTATCTAGAGTACATAGACAAATCTCGCTTGGCTCTCTATTGTATCTTGATAGCAGAAAACATATTTAGGTGTATCTAACTTGAAATATAGTATAAAATTATTAATTAATAATATAAAATATAATTATTTTAAATTATATAAAAAATTAATAAATATAATAGAAATATTTGATAATTAGATAGTTTATCTCTCTCTTTTAATCTTTATTATGAGTTTTTTTGGTAAATCTGGAGAAGAAAAAAATAAGTAAATGAGTAATAGGTATGTCATAGCCGAGCAGACACATAAATAAATCACACTTTCACACTTTTCAAAAATGTCATCCTGTACATATTGAATTTATCAAAAGTTGGGTATATATTTTTAAAAAATTCGACACAAATACGATATTAAAAGTAAAGCGTCCATGCAACTTAACTCTTTTTGTTCTATAATACTTGTCCACATGATTTTATTAATATATCCACAAATCTTTTTTATGAAACTTTACAAACTTATTTACTTATTAAAAAAAAGAATTAATAGTAAGAATAAAATGAGAAAAATTTAACTTATTTTATCTTAGTTTGTAATTTGGGATAACTATTTATAATAAGGTGAATAAATAATATAGAACGAACCCCCCCCCCCCATCCCAGGGATGGTAATGGGGTGGTGCGGGTTTAAAGCTATGCGGGGTGGATGCGGGTTTAAGGTTACGCGGGGGCGGGGCGGATGCGGGTTTAACGTTACGCGGGGCGGGGCGGGGCGGGTGCGGGGCGGGTTGAAGTAACTATTTTTAAAACTAATGCGGGGCGGGGCGGGTTGCGGGTTCAAAAAACCAAATAAAAATTCGAAGAAAATTAAATATTTATAATTAGTAAAAATCAAAGATATAAACTTTTTATATTA